>CABFVZ010003147.1:0-12626 GCA_902151445.1 Timema monikensis
ATATATTTATCAAACCATATCAATATATCATTTGTTTTTTATAGGTATATTTAATTGCATTGGTCTTATCGAACTGGAACGGTGGTATTCAGATGGCTGTTGTTCTATAATGCTATTTTTGTAGTCTCTTTTTAACTTTTTAGTGTTTTATTTGACTGTTGAAAATAGCAGACAAGTTTGGTAAAAATAAGAAATAATTGTCTCGGTTGATTAAAAGAAAAAAGAGAAAATGGTTCAAATTAAGTTGATTCACAAGCCATAAAATATGGTCTAAAATACAAAATATATCGATATAAATATATTGAAATTTTTTAATATCTTGATATATTTTTATAACGATATATTGTTGCAATCCCTGGTCACGACAAAACGTTTAAGCTGTTCCTTCCTGCCTAAGTAGCTTGTTGTGTTTGCTGACTACACACACACACCCCTTGTAGTTGGAGAATGTATCAGCAATCCGGTATATCAGTTGGCAGGGTGTCCAGTCAAAGACAAGAGACCTTGCTCTCAGCCCTTTTAGTTTGTTTATCAGACACCACAGAGCGGTGTTATTACCGGCTGTTCGTGTGGCTGGCGCTGGAAACATTCACACGACGCGCGAGATTGTGTTAATTAGTCCAGAAGTTGCTACCAGACCGTTTAGAAACATACAAAGGACCAATGGCTAGAAAGGTGAGGGGACCCGGGGGTTCCACATGTACATATACAAACTTTATGCTATCATTTTTTACTTTTACTACAGTTTTAATTGTATGTAATCAACCAAATACTAGTTAATATTTTAATACTCTCCTTCAAGATGCACCTTGTAAAACTTCCGATTGTAAACATAGCTCTGTCAACATTTCAAATGCCTTTATTTCCCTTGCATTCAATATTGTATTGGAAAACAAAGAACGTTTCATAGAATGACCAAATAAGTGTGGATCAAGTACAGGAAGCAAACATTTTCACTATCGCCTTTAAAATATTTCCTTGAGAAATTAACAAGCGCAAAAAGCAACTTAAATAAAATAATAACTGTCAGATACAGAGTTTGTAGCTTATGTAGGAAGGTCAACTACCCTTCAACCATCCATTCTTTCAACATACCTATCTACTCAAAACATTAATATGTAATTACTAAAAGTTGAAAATCATACACACAATTTTAACAGCATTACTATTTATTACAGGGTTGTGAAAAGTTGTGCTAAGAGAAGGGAATCAGTGGTAAAATAGAAATGGCCTGTTGCTTATATAATATTAGTGTTATTTATATAAACATTTATTATATTTTAAGAAACGTAGATATAAGCTCGACATCTGGTTAGTAAAAGAACCACAAGTAGAAAAAATCCCTACGAGACACCAGAGAGGTGAGATGATTTTATTTTTTTATTTCCCCACGCCCCACCCCTATTCAGCTATACGTGTAGGTGCTAATTACGCTATTGTTGTAATAATGATAGAGCTAAAATTGAGATAAACTGTACCGCCATTTGCGTGAGGATAGAGTGAGAAACCACTTAGGAAAAATGACGCTCAGTACACTCGGCTGGGAGTCAAACTCCGACGTCCCCGTCACTGGCAAACCAGACTTGATTATCTTAATCATGCGTTCACTGTCGCAGGTAGTATCAATGTCAATGCTGCTAATATCAACAATATATTAGCTTTTTTAATACAACCAAACATATTATTATAAAATAATTATTGATTAGTGATTACTATTTTTAACATTGTAATTTAAAACTTTTCAAAATCGGCTCTAACAATTTTGTTTGAAATATATATCTGAAATTTATTTGACATGACAAATAATACTGTATACCTTTTTTTCCCTAAAAAAATTCACATAAGAGTGGTTTACTAATAACAAACTTTTAAAAATTACATTTTTTTCAAAAACTACTTTACGATTTTGTTTAAAATGTATTTCATAGGAGGGTTTTACATTTTGGATAGCAAGGGTGTAGAAAGACCGGGGTTTCTTGGGAGGGGGGCCTCTAGACCCTCCATCCTGGAATTTGATGCAGACCTCCCGTCTCCCCCCATAGGGGGGTTGGAGAGTCCATATATACGTATAACAACTTTTATAGGTTAAAGGTATTGATATAATAACATTTTCTAGTGACCACCCCCTCTCCTCTGGAAAGATTATCTTTCTAGCCCTTGCAAAGGACCACTAAACCCCTAGTTTAAAGGATCTGTGCCGGCAACAGACCAATACAGTCACAACATTAGTTGGGTCAGATGTGAATGTTCTTATGTCCCAGCTCCAGGTCGTGCTACAAATACTTCTGTCTAGTTTGAGGAAATAGGACAAGCTTATGATGTATCTATGTTATTCGCTTTCCTGTACAGTACAATGCCATTTGTACAGATGGCAGCAAAAATACATTCCAGAGTCGCCAATGGCTTCGGGGGATATCAGTGATGGCTCAATAGGTAGCCGATGATTTCCACACGTCCATCACAATCTCTTACCTTAAACTATGAATGAAGAATGGCCTTAAGCATGGGGCGAATACTGGGTAGCTCAGTGGTAGAGCATGGGCACACTAAGTTGAAGGTCCCGGGTTTCATTCCCTTGTTCAGGTGTCATTTTTTAGAATTTATGAAAATGATATCTAGTGCAGCTGTATTCGTAAGCTACTACAGATAATCTGTATATCCCGAACTTTATTAGTCATGTACAATTAAGTTTACAAGTGTATTATCTCCATGAAATAGGACAAAGAGAATGAATGTAGTGAAGGTGGGAAACCAACTGTAGAATAAATCCCCCTTAAGTGAAAATTGTAATCCATTCTACCAGGTCAGAGTAAGCTATAACATTATTTTTCAACACTATAATTGAAGTATAATATCTGTGTTATGTATTACTGTAATGTACCCCATTCTCTCTCCACGTATCACCATGAAGACAAGAGCTACCCCCTATCAACAGCGTTACTTGGATTATGGATGACCCCTTAGGCAAAGCTCTCCGCGTACTCACCAGCGTCATTTCAGCGACGAGGGTGAGAACCATCAGAACAAAATACAGATCTCGACTTACTGACGCCCACCCTGACGATTGTTCACGAACAGGAATATTATCATATTCTTCTAAATATGAGATAGCACACATAATTTAAACAAAACCCAGTATTTTTCATTTGATTGATTGGCGAGTAGTGACATATGCTTAAAGTTTTAAGCTTAAATGAATTAAAACTATTAATGATATTAATTTTTTTAACTACTTAATTTACCTCCTCGAAAGTTTGGAATGGATAAAAGAAGATCAACACTCAAATGGTTATCGTGAATTAGTAACTGTCAAATAATTTAATTTCTTGGTTCTGAAAAGTAAAATCATCCTGTTTATTTCACTTTAGACGAATATGGTTTTCGTCTTTTTAGTTGATGTACAAAATATATAACTTTTCCTTCTAAAAAAAGTTTTGTTAACCGATACACTCTTCTGAATTCTTTCGTGTGCCCCTGGTTACAAAAATGTTGGGCACCCCTAAGTTAGGTCATCTGAGAACACAAATAATATCCTATAGTAATAAGGGCACGCCTTGAACATTAGTTTTAGAATAGCTTGCAGATTGCTACGAAGCTGAAATGCTACAAAGAGGCCTAATACCACTTCAGAACTTTACCAAACTAATAATAGGATGAATTATTATGGAAAGAAGAGGAAAATGGGGGAAAGGAGAAATGTTTTTCCACCCGTTTACATTTTCCAGGGAAGTTAATCCTCCAATTTCCCTGGGTAAAGAATCTTCTTGGAGGTAATAACAACAACAAAAAACTTTGTTTTGGAGAGAGGGCGGGTCATTACAATCTTTTTATTTCGCGTTCCATGATATCCGCGCCAATTTTTATAAGTAAATTTCAAACAGTGCCGGCTCAAGGAATGCTATGAGACGAAGGTCGAATTAGCGAAACTGTACTTTGTTCCCTGACAATTTGAAAAACCACACGCACCGCTCGAATTCAAACCAAACTATTAAATGATTTGTATCTTCTTACATCAATCATGCACTCTTTGGATGTGCGTGTTTGACTCTGACCAAGGAGATAGGGTTCATCTCCAGTCTAGGGTACAACAGAAGAGTTAGAGCTTGTTTATAGGTTTTAATTATCTCGCGGTTCATATTAGAAGGTCCGTACATGCATGGACTCTGAAGAGGTACAGAGCGTGCAGTATCTCATGACCACATAGTGGGGATGATTGTATCGCGACTAGTGCATCTAGTTCTGGCATGACAGTTAGGCCAGGTTGAAATGGATGTTCATTCATGGGATTATATTATGTTGTTCTAAGATTTTGTCATTTTGGTTTCACACTAATTGTTAATCTAAGCTAAGCAATGGTTCCTCTTTTCCCTCCTAAGTTCACTGTAGTTTCTATTAGGTCTGATCCAGTGATGTTTTCTCTAAAAGGTTTTGTTTGAGCTTAGACAATAGTACTGCTATTAGCAGCTGTTTCGGAAGCGAAAGAAAATGTAGGAGGTGGAGGTTTGACTTGTTCAATTAACAGTTCCATTGTAATATGAAAACACTTATTAAATATAAAACCTAGATAGAATATTACTTAAATATGCGTAAAACAAACTGAAAACAAAATCTCAACACTTCTTTGGTTATTTTCAACAACCTAGCACTTCATCTTTTCAACACATAGCCCAAGCATGCTCAACGTTAAAATGGCTCAAGATGGAAGATGGAAAGATTCTCCGGCCAGCAATAGGAAAACAATATAGCATGGCGTAGCAAGGCATAGCTTTGCTTCGTTTAGCTTAGCTTAGCTTAGTTTAGCTTTCTGTGTGAATTAACATATTTAAATTTTTGGTCCGTTATTTATCTAGACGGTTAGCAGAGCAAATCTTAGCTTAGCTTAACTTTCGGTGTGAACCGGTCTTTACTGTAGAAGTTCGTTATCAGAGTTAGCTCGGTACGGTTACAATAACATATCGATAGCTAGAAGATTAATAAATCACGTGTAATAAATAAATTATTTGGAGTTAGTTGTGTTCTAGGGGTCATCCGTTAATTACGTAAATATTTTTCTTGCCCTTTTTTTTTATTGTACACAGTCTACTAGTTCCATGGTTTGCGACAATACGAATGATACGGCTTTAACTCGTTAATAATAAGAATCAAGATAGATTTATTATTACACATGTTACACAAAGTAGAAAAATGGAAATTTAACTTGATACCCCATCTCCCAAACCTGTGTTACGTAGCACTTCACATCAAGAGTGAATGTAATTTCATAGGGAAGCTTTTGTAACAATAAAAGAGGAACTTATATTTAATACTATTCATAATCAGAAGTAATCTATAAGTATGTTTACTAAAGGGGAAAACATTAACAATAATATGAATTCTTCCAGTATTATAAAGTATAATACCTGTTTTTCATACTTACCCTCTTCCCATTAGAGATCCAGTCTTCCCCCCAGCAGCGTTACGTGGTTTGTAGATGACTCCCTACCACTAATGGGTACAGGGGTGGATTAAACTTACTTGGAGAACATTCACACTGAATGGAATCAAGCTCGTTTTTATGTTTCAATTTGGGGAGAGGGCTATATCGCTCTAATCATAGGAATGGTAAAAAAAAACTTAGATTGATTTTAATTATGTACATTTTAAAGCCGTATCATTCCTAACGTCATAAACCACGGAACTAGTCGAATGTGGCCGACACACAAATACCTTGGATGACTGTATGACTTGGACGTTGCAAATAGAGTGGAAATAATACACTCGTGAAATAAATGCAATCATTTGTTCAGTAAGTTGTTAACATCTCGCTTGTTGTTAGTAAATGTAAAACTAATAGTATTGTATGGACCTACACACTCACAATAGACAAGGCTGCCGATGACAGGGAGATCGGGGTTCAAATCTCGGTCGGGTGTACTTAGGATGTTTTTTACAAAATGGTTGTCCACTCTCCCTCCACGTAAATGCGGGTAAACTTCCTATAAATATAACCTTCCTAATCCCTAAACCCATAAGCGTATAACCCGAACGGTTAGTAAGCCATGGTGCTAAAAAATATATGTGTATATATAGGTATGTATAGGCCTATATATTGACTGACAAACCTATCGGAACGAGACCTGTAGAAAGACCTAGATGCAGATAGGAGGATAGCATTAGAATAGGCCTGTAAAGGATAGGATGTAAAGAGGTGGACTGGATAGAATTAGCTCGGGATAGGTGGCGTACTTATGTAAGTGCGGCAATGAACTTGCGAGCTTCTATTGCCATTAAGGAAATAAAAAAGTAAGCATTAGATGCTATTTTGAGAAGGTGTGTGGTGTGTGAAGGTTCAATACCTCCGAAACCTCCTTGGTTACATGCCTGTATATTATAAGGGTTAAAACCATTAGGAGGAGTATGGGTATGTTAGTTCTCTAAAGCATTTCCGCATGAAGGGCAAATTGAAAGTTTTATGAAGTAGTTATCACTCCTGACTCTGACAAGAATCATGGTATTGAATCATTTCCAATATTAGCATAGTAGTTATCACTCCTGACTCTGACAGACAGTATATTATTGAATCATTTCCAATATTGACCCTTCCCGAGAAACCAAAATTTGACCTAATCAAGTCAAGGCTTACTGCTTGATTTCATTATCTATGTCTAAGTTGAGTTATTTGCAAATTAACAAAATTGCATAATTTTGTATATCCACCCCGGATCATAAATGTCTTAACCGAATTTGTATCCGCATTCATGAACTTCAGCCAAGATCCGCATCCGTTGATATTGTAATATTTCCTGGAAATCATAAGCTCAACCCAAGTAACTTTATAAAAGAATAATTTTAATGTTACTTTAATCTATAAAGTTTAAAATCGTTATCATATATTAAAACTCGTGGGGGTAGTGCTAGAGATAATTTTGTTACGTGAACGTACAAATGTTGTAGTTATGTTATTCCATAGATGGCGAGTGCAAAGTTCCGGCCTAAATAATGAGAATATCAATTTACTATTGTTGTCACCTTACATTATTATTATTTTATTTATTTTGCAGATTGTTTATGTAATGTTCTTTCAACAGAATAACATTACATCTAGCGGTTTGTAGCTTTATTTGTAGATTTATCTGTAGTTGACGCATGTCTGTTTGTCTACAAGCTAGTGCGCATACAGTCCTGACAGGTCACGACCCTCCACAGGGACTGTAGCTCAAAGTACACACGCTCATTAAACTAAGGGCAGGCAGGCGTGCGCCGGGCCCGGTAATAGCAGGAACAATTCCCCAGACTCAACAGTAATTATTTATCATGAATTCACGTTAGCTCGCCCGTGAGGATGGTGGCTAATGTGTGTTGAAGTGGGGCCACCCCGAGGTTATTGCGACGGGAGGGTGGAGGACCTGAGCCCTAAACGGGAGACTTTAATGAATAACGTCTACTTATTTCAAGTAGATTCATACAGACACGAAAACGTTCTCAAGAAGATTTAGAAAGAAGAGGAAATATTGTTTTAATATGCCTTCCCTGTCAGCTCTACGTAACACGAGAATATTTACTGATAGTTCTTATAGTTCTGAGGGTCTGCCTTATCATTTACACGTACCACAGGGCTATATACTGATAGTTCTTCTATGTCTGTTATGCAAACTGTGGCTATGACTGAACTGCTTTAAAAGTAGTATCTTTGTTTCCAAACAAAAACTAAATATATATTCTTAAGATTATTAGGACGTTTATTCAAGATTGTGTTGGCTTAACAGATATTAAACTAAAATACAAAAACCGCTTGAATAGCTCCGAAATTTCTTTGAATTTTACAATATAAGATAATAACATTTTTTCTCGCCAGTAAGTAAGCATTAATATACCAAACTATCAAACATATCTTTCAAACTGGTTTCAAACTAATTATTTCTTACCAACATAATTAATAGGCTTTAGATGGATACATTTTTAATATCAAGTAAAATTTTATATTGGCACTTGGCAATCTTTGATTTGTTCTATATTCTGAGATTTGAAAACTTCAAACAAGTGGTGGTGGAACCGGAGGGAAAGGGAGATTGCGACCAAGAAGGAATTTGCTCCTACCCTGGAATAAGTTTGCCTCCTCCTTGGATAAAGTTTAATCCATCAGCTGATATTACCAAATATAAAGCTGAAATATGGCCTCAAATAAAATTCTAAATTACTTCTAGATGCAATAAATTTTCAAAAATTTTCTGTAAAAGACCACTTAAAATCGTTTCTAGGGCTGTCCAAATTTCAAAAATTTCTAGGGGAGGACCATTCCAAATAGATTATAAATGCATAATTTCAGAGAATCTTCAATCGAACATAACTCCAAATAATTTATGAAAGCGTTCAATTTTCATATATATGTCGGTGAAGACCAATTCAAATATATTCTACACGCATCTTATTTTTTTTTTAAATTCAAGCGTGGAGCAATTTAAATAGCTTTTAAAAGCACCCAAATTAAAAAAAAAATCTGGGGAAAGATCTCTTCCAATATCTATTAGAAAATTTTTATTAAAATAAAAAAATGGGTGAGTACTATTTAAAATAGCATATAGAGGCATCCACATTTAAAACATTTCATGAAGCTGGAATAGTCTAAATGGCTTTGAGGAACATAGAAATTTCAAAAACATTTGGAGGGAGGACTACTTTAAATTGCTTTTAAAAGAGTATAATTTACGAAAATTGGGGAAAGGATCACTCAAAATTAACTATATCAAAAAATTTCAATAAATGTATGGGGAAGACTACTCCAAATAGCTAATAAAAATAATCCTTTTTTAAATTTGGGGAGTAGGACCAATTTAAATAGCTTTTAAGGACATCCGATTTTTAAACATTTATTAAGGAGAGTGGGGTGTGATAGGGTTGGTAAAAAAGTGCCAATTTTTTTTTTTTATTTGCTTCCCCTCTAACACCTACCACCTATACAAATAAGGTTCCGCCACTACTGCTTCAACTAGGATAAAATAAATGAAACACCTTCATCTATCTATCCAAAACGTTGGCTTAAAACTAGCTTTCATAGTTTTCTTAAAATATGTTTACTCTCTATTTAAAAGATTATAATACTTTTTAAAATAACTAGTTTTTTAACAATTTCTTGTAGTAAATCACCAGTATTATCAATCAATCTATCTATCTATAAAACAAATGTTGACTCTGGAAGAGAGTGTTGGAGAACTACCATTCCGGTCAAAGATTCAGTACTGGAGAACATGCCCGGTGGGTGCTGAGTACGTGTACTGAAGGGCTACCATCAAGCCCAGGGAACCGGGGTTCATAAACCTTATCGGTTCACCTAAAGGTAAGTAGAGTAATTGGTTAAGCACTCCTTGCATACTTCATTCTGTCACGAGCTTCTAAGTAAATCTATTAAGTTATACCATTTTGTAGTAGAATAAACACCACAAAAACCCAAGATGGACGTCACTTACGAACCCACACAATCAGAATCCAGTCACTTCCCCCATCCTCGGCTGCAACCCATCCT
The DNA here is from genome assembly GCA_902151445.1 of Timema monikensis. Taxonomy (NCBI): domain Eukaryota; kingdom Metazoa; phylum Arthropoda; class Insecta; order Phasmatodea; family Timematidae; genus Timema; species Timema monikensis. The sequence continues at coordinate 9,500 of CABFVZ010003147.1, forward strand.
GACAATCTAGGCCCATAGAAGGAAGAGGGTGGGAAGGGTGACACGAACATGATACATTATTTATATTAAATTAAACTTGATTCAATACTAGACATTCTTCACGTGCCAAATTTAATTTCAGTATACCTACAAACATATGCACTCCTTGAAACCTCCAAACACTTTGAAGCGAAGGGCTAGGATGAACCAAAACAATTATATAATTATGACAAATGTCAGTAAGTTCCTCAGGAGTAAACCCTATCTGGTGGGCTGGGCACGCACTGTTCTTAGGTATGGATGAGAATTATATTGTTTAATAATCATGCTTGATTTTATATTTAATTTATAGGTATACTAGTTGAAGTACCCAGCATTGCCTGGGAGAAATGATTTTAGTTTTGTGGTTGTGCGTGGAAAATAACTTTAAATTTTAAAATTTCGGAAAAATATACTGTAAATTTTAAAAGTCTGACTTCAAGGTGCACATGTTTGTTCACAGGGACTACTAATTTTTAAATGGTCAGATCTCTACGTGCGGTAGATATCTCACAATGCTCGTAACAAACAAACTCTTCATTTTATTAATATAAGTAGAAGATTTTTTTGTTTTAGATTTGTTAGTCTTGATGTATATAAAATAAGAACAAGCTATCAATGAACTACCTGGTTATTATAGTACATTGCCACTGCATAACAATAACACCCTGTTAAAGAACATCAACAATGCTTAGTAAAAAAGTACAAAATAATAACTCTCACATCAACAATGCTTAATAAAAAAGTACAAAATAATAACTCTCACAACGTCAATATTTAACAAGCCCATTGTATGAAAGGAAATATACAAAAAAGGAAAAAACATACTTTTGTGTTCATTGTAATTATTATTCAAGTATTCTTAGATTTCCTTATAGCTAATCAACCCAATCAATTAAATATAAGTCCAAGGTAACATGAAAAATTTTACTTCATAAAAAATTGTTATTGTATTGCAAAATATTGAAAAAGAAAATTGTCTCTAATCCCGGTGTGCACACCGTCTAAATGTCAGACTCATCTATTTCTGGTGAGGGAGGCTGAAATCGAATCCCTGCCGTGTAAACTGTTGGCAATTCTCCCTCCGGAACATTTTCTTAATCATCCCTACCGCACGTTTAGCCTGAAAATGGTGCGTGTAACCCCGGCAGTGGAGGTTGGGGTTCGAAGAGGTGTACTGTCACTAGTTTCCCTCTCCAGCGCTGGAACATTTCTACCTCACTCCTCTGGTGCATGGATGATATCTACATCCATGCATGACGACGAACGATACCAAACAACCAATTTTAGTAGACTTTTGTGGTGGCGGATAGCGGTCCCTTACTGAGGATTCCAAGACCTCTGATTGTACATAATCAGAGTTGTGTCAATGCTCCTTAGTTGCGGGAAAAACCCATTACCACATAGGGGGTGGGGGATGCGATGACGATACCTGTAAAACCCATTGCTTAGGGGAGGGTTGCCAGTGTCAATGAGCTCGTGTACTAGCTCACGGTTTCAAGGTCACGATCTATTCCTGTCTCGACTTGTCTTGTCGAGCCACCAAATTGGTGCCAGGTAAAAGTCACCGGGAAAAACCCATTACCACATAGATGGAAGAAGGGGTGGGGGAGGGGTTACGACACCGGGGAGACCCACAGGAAAAAAACCATTACCATATAGATGAGGGAAGGGGGTAGGGGGAAGAGTTGCGACACCGGGAAAACCCATTTGCCAGGGATGGGAGGGGGAGTAAGGGGAAGTGAAAGGGGTTATACGGATGGGAACCATTCTCACACTCTTCACTAAGCGGCCGTCGCTAAAGGTTCGTGCTCCATGTTCCTTCCCTAATCAGCGATGACGACACACCGCGGGAGGAGCGCCCGACGCCGTGGACTGTACACCAATAAACTCCATCGCCCATCCCAACCCTACCCTGACATTAAAAAAATGAGCACACATAACAAACAAGTTTGGACACGAACCAACCTGTTTGAAACACAGGAAAGGGGGTGAGGGGAAGGGTAAAGAGAGGGGGAAAGCCAACGACCAATCAGATATACGCACAACATTACGTAATCATCACAATACACACTCTCTCCACGTTGGGGTCAAAGGTCAAATTGTACCCATACGTTGAGATAGGTAGTGCTGTATCTAAGTAAGATCTAGTACTGAGGGAACACATTGTCAAAGTGAAGCAATCGCAATGTAGCATTAGCCACAAGCCAACCATAACCAAGTCAATAACAACAAACTTACACTATTGTACTGACACCGTCTGCTGCTGGCTCAACTACACTCTCGACCAGCCCATCGAAACACACACGCCTGAACAAGATGACTGACCACGAAATACTGAGACCGCGCCTATTCAACTCTCAGAGAAAACTTCCCCGAACCAAAGATCTTCGGTTGGAAAGAAGACACTCTTCGCCAGCGCCAAGTTTTGTTTCTACTCCAGTCTAGAAGCTTGTAGATCACCCCCTCCTTGTTTATGTTCTTTGGTTTTCCTCCCCTCATCATCCCATCGTTCCGCGTTCTGTGGACTGTGTTTTAACCGTATAAAAAAGTGATCGTGTGAGTGAAGTGCCACTCTTGGACTGGTTTTGGTGATCGCTTGAGCAAGCGAAGGCTTCGGAAATTAATAATGTAAGCAAAATTCTTTATCGACTTGATCTTTTATATTCAAAATTCTTTTTCGGCATAATGGACTTAAACTTTGAACTTGAACAAAAAAACAAACAAATATCTAATGATATTATTTATAATAATATTTCTTATACACTTAGTATTTACCTCAAGTATGAATGGACTTAAACTTGCAACTTGAATTAAAAAATATCTAATAATATTATTTATAATAATATTTCTTATGCACTTAGTATTTACCTCAAGTATGAATGGACTTCAACTTTGAACTTGAACTAAAAAAGGAATATCTAATGATATTATTTATAATAATATTTTTTATGTACTAAATATTTATTTCATGTATAGCGGACTTAAACTTTGGACTCTGAAAAGGTCTTTCTTTCTGCTATACTATTATTTTCAATAAACTTTAAATTCCTAACAAATGTTACTCTCTACAGGACCTCTGGGTTAGGTTCGAGCGTCAAAAAAAAAA
>CABFVZ010003147.1:13876-26092 GCA_902151445.1 Timema monikensis
GAATACGCGTTGTACGTTCCCCGCGCTTTGTTAGTGTCGGTATCTCTTAAAACGTAGGCGTTATGCCTAACAACCTTGGTAACTTCATATGGACCACTGTAGACCAAAAAGAACTTCTTGGTCTCCTTTCCCCAAAAGTTGGAAGCTGGTGCCTCTTTAAGCAAAACCAGATCGCCGATCTTAAACTGTGTCGCTGGCCCCCGCTGTGTTTTCTTCCTCAACTCACCAGCCCACTCAAACCTTTTCTTCGCCAGGAGCGTTAACTCCTTCTGGATCGACTCCCGTTCAGGCAATGGCCGTCCTTGAGGTTCCTCGAACAGTTGGGGGAATGCATCTACTCCTAACTTGCCGAAATGGACCTCATTAGGAGTGAGTTTTGTGGAAGAGTGGACTAGGGTGTTCAGTATCGCTTCCAAAACGTCCACGTATTCCGACCATTTTGTGTGCTGATCGTAGCATTAGCTTCTGAGGAACCTGGATCTCTCTTTCATATAACGCTCACAAGGGTTGGATGCTGGGTGGCGAATGGAACTGTGAGTTGGCCTAACACCTAACGCTATTAAAGCATTGTACCATATTTTCGAGGTGAACTGCGTTCCATGGTCCGTAAGCATGGCTAGTAGGCACCCCACCTCCTGGACATATGCCTGCACCTTCCGGATGCATACTTCCGCCGTGGCTTTCGTGATACTATATATCCTCAAGCTTGGAAAATACATCACAGATGACGAAAAGATAAGTCACTCCTCCTTTGCTCTTAGGGAGGGGGCCATATAAGTCCGCCGCGGCTAAATGTTTTGGGCCCTCCGGAATAATTGCCTGAAACTCACCAAAGTAGCTTTTGGTCGTGTACTTGGCTCGCTGGCAAAGTCCACAGCTACTCAATTCACTCCGAACCATACCATCTAACCCTGGCCAGTACACATACCTTTTCAAATATAAAGCACACTTGCGCGCTCCGAAATGTCCCTTTGCTGCATGCACATGTAGTATCAATGGCCTCCGTAGCGCTTCAGGAATGTAGACTTTCAACGTGTGTTCCAAAGGGTTTGGTGATTGACACTTACGGTAAATTAATTCTCTGTGGACCTCGTAGATTGCGACGTTTCTCCGAAACCAAGGTCGTGTGCCGATCTCAAGTCCTCCCGAATAGAGTTTGCTGCAGAATCTATACTTTGTAGGAACGCCAAGTCCCTCAGAGCCTCTTCCACTCCCGGTTCACCTCCTAACGACACCGCCAAAACCAAGAAGTCCTCAGGCTTTCTTGTCTTACCAGATTCCCAATTTCCTTCTGCGTCAACGGGTAAACGGCTTAACGCGTCACTCTGTGAATTTTCTTTTCCTGAGATGTATTGAAACTTGAGGTCAAATTCTTGCAGGGCCAAAATCCATCTAGTAAGCCTCCCACTCCGTAATCGACAAGTTTTCATAAATGCTAAAGCTTTGTGGTCTGACAGGATGACTATTGGGTTTCCTAGCAATAAGCTGCGAAATTTTTTGAGCGACCAAACTATAGCCAAACACTCCTTCTCAATAACTGTATAGTTTATCTCCGGGCCATTCAACTTTCTGCTGTCTATCGCGACTATTTTACGGTTATCCTCTTGATCCAGCTGGTGTATCGTCACCCCCAAAGCATAGCCACTCGCATCAGTAGTGACGTAATACGTTTCATGGTGCTTCGGGTGATGCAGTACCTGCGTTTCGACAAACAGATCCTTCAACTCCTCAAACGACTTCCTCTCCTCAAAACCGAACTTCCACCGTGTCTCTTTCTTCAACAGCCTAAACAATGGCAATGCCCGCCTCGCCAGCTTCTCCGTGTATCCCCGGTAATAACCAATAACGCCCAAAAACGCCATTACCTGCGTTCGATTCCCGGGGACAGGGTACTCCCTTATTACCTTCAACTTCTCCGGGTCCGGACGGGTTCGAGTGGGAGTAAGGATATGACCCAGGAACGGGACCTCATCTCTAAAGAACAAAGACTTTTTTAACTTTATGGTCATGTTCGCGGCTATGATCCTCTTAAGGACGTGCTGGAGGTGAATTATATGCTCCTTGAAACCAGGCGAGATGACCAGAACGTCGTCAACATAGGCTCTTGCATATCCGACGCACTCCTATTCCAATACCAAATCCATTCATCGGGTGAACTCCGCCACCGCGGTGCTTAAACCAAATGGTATCACATTGAAACAGTATTGTCTGGACTTGTACAGAAACGCCATAAACAACCTCGCCTCAGGCTTTAAGCTGACCTGGTAGTATCCCATCGTCATATCCGTCGTACTGAGATACCGAACACCCCCGAAGCTATGGAGCATTTTGGTAATAGTAGTGGGAGATTCCTTATCCTTGACCACCAACTTGTTTAAGTGCTTAGCATCCAAACAAAGCCGTACCGATTTATCTTTCTTGATAACACATACCAAGGGATTTGCAAATGGACTTGAGCACCGGCTGATTATTCCTACTTCTAACATTTCCTTCACATGAGCATCCAGCTCAGATTCGTATGCTCTGGGCAATGGGTAACTCCGCTGGAAGTACGCCTTATCATCAGTCAGTTGTATATTAGCCTGGTAGAAATTATTTAATCCAGGGCAGTCTGAGAAAGCCTTTCGGTTCTCCTTCAAAAGATCCAGCAACGACGCGTTTTCTGTCTTCACGCAGGCCCGGTATCGCCTTTAAAACTCCACCAGCTCTTCATCAGTGGGCATTGGCCTCCTGGACTCAACCAATACTCGTCCCTGGGATGATAATAAACCCTGCTCCTCAAAACAACTATTCATCTGTACCACCAATACCCGGATGGTGTAGGCATCCGGATTGTAGGCCCATCCAGCCTCTAGGATGCCATCATCTAGCCCTCGTGCACTCTCTCCAAAAACTATCTGCTATCTACTGAAATCCAGCGTGACTTTATTATCCGAAAGAAAATCCATCCCCAGGATCACATGTATAATTAAGCCCTTTACGACGAAACAGTGGTTGATCCTTACTGGGCCTATACCCTCGATGCTCAGCTGCACCTGCCTTGTAATTGCTGGGTTCCTCCTGCTGGTGACTCCAAGAATAGTCGTCTTCGGCAAAGGTAAGCAAGGCACCTGGGGGTTCTTATCCAAGATAACATTAGTCAACTCCTCGGAGATGCAACTGATATCCGCTCCGGAATCCAACAGGCAACGTACCTCCAGTCCCTCTACCATAACTTTAAGTTCGGGACATTTGAGACAACCCCTACTTTCTATGGACGCTTCCTCCTCCAGGAGGTCTTCCCGAATGTCCGTACTCATCTGGTATGTGTTCAACACGCGCTTCACTTCCCTAAACCTCCTCAACAATCTCTCCCGTCCCCTTCAACTCGGAGGTTTCACCTAAAGGGGTCTGGAGTTTGACGTCCCATCGTTTAGGCCAACCTGGTTCCGCTCCATAAACAACGCCTCACCCTCACTCCTGCGGCGCCCTCTAGTTCTCTCCTCGTACTCCTGCCGATCGTTTCTCAACTCATCTTCTCCTTCGCTCCTGTACAGACAAGGGCGTATCAGCGCAGTTTCCAGGGGTTCCTCTTCACCAGAGTCCGATCGGTATGGCTTGTACCGTCCATCTACTCCTACTTGACCAAGCCTTCTTCGTCTTCTTCTACGGCTTGTGGAAACCTGATGATTTGGAGTCCGATCCGTCCCTAGTTCCCTTGGTTCCACCCGCTCTAACCTTGCCACACTCACCCTGGTCTGAGGTCTGAGGGTCCTTAACTGTTGGAAAGACTGTGGCTGGCGAGCCACTAGAGATGGCGGTCCATGGTGCTGTGTTGGAGATCTGGCCCTCATATTTTAATTAGTCCCCGAATAGTTTATTTGTGGTTGACTTCGCCCCAGATTGCCTACTCGAGTCGAACGCCTAGCTAAGTCCAGCTGGTCCAGTCTGCGCAGCTCTTCCCTGAAGGTTGATATGCACTCCCGGCGCCCCAATGCAAGTAGCTCCTGTATTCGGAAAGGCATTTGGCTCGCAACCATGCTCATGAGCTCCGCGTCGGTCATCTGAGCATCTAGGTTGCCTGCTCCTCTCAAACATTCTCAGGAAATGGGCCTCCATCGTCAACCCAGTTCCCTCTCTAAATCTTTCGCCATGCAGCCTCGCACGCGCCTGTCCTTGCTTCTCAGGTGCCCAGAACTCTTGCCGGAAACCAGCCTCAAAGGAATCCCATGAATCTATTCCATCTTGCGTGGCCTGCCACCATTGTGCCGCTGACCCTTGGAAAGTGGTTCCAACGAGACGGATCTTCTCCACCGCCAGCATTGCCTGACCTGATAGGATGTTCCTCACTTTCTGCAGGTGTGTAATCGGGTTCTCGGAGAATTTGCCACTGAACTTTGGCAAGCGGTCCTCCACTGCCTGGAAGTTTAGCCACGCACTCAAACCCAGAAGCGGGCCAAGCAATGCATCCGGCCGTACACCCTGAACCTGTTCTGAAATTAAAGCTGGAATTCTAGACATTTATTCTGACATTTCATCTTGGAGTTCCACAGTCCTCTTCTGGAGCTCTTCGCATTCGGCTCTGGCCCTCATTGTCTCCTCCGACGCCCTACCTAATTTCTCGTCTAATGCCCTAGATACCCGATCCTCTGTTTTTGAAGTAACAACCCCCTCAGAAATTCCCCAGCCTCAGCGCGACTCTCTCTTCTGTGGCCTTACTCTCCAACCTAAGCGTCTCCACCTGGGAGCTCAGACCTTCAACCATATCCCCCATCACCTGACGATTAGCCATTGCCACTCGGTTGAATTCTGCGAGTGTATCGCTGCTCTCCTGTGCGATCCTCCGAATCTCACCCCTTAAATTTTCATTGTTGAGCTCTATAGCTTGTTCCAGCCTCTTCGATAACAATTCTTGGACCTTAGATTATCAGTATTTGCCTTCATAGACAACTCCAGCTGCATCTTCAGGTTCTCATTATTAGTCTGCATGGTTTGATTCAGCAATGCAACCATTTGAGTCATATCCCATCCCAGGGAGCTATCCCCTTGTCGTGATGGGTTTGCTGACGGATGGTTCACTGCGATCATGGTGTGATTCTAATGATACCTGACTTGAGTTTTCTGGGGGATCCTGCGATCCCCTGACATAAGGATCGACAACTCCTACGTTATCCTCCAACACCAATAGCATTAATTTATGGTTGGTAATTTCTTAAGTGTTGGCAATTTAAATGTGGATTGCTCTAGCTAATGCCAACGTAAGAAATCTGATAATCTTAGGTCTAGGTATTTTTTCCCTTTTTACGGGACGGAGAAATGGAAGGATACTGACATAAATAATTTTAATTATTTTTGTAAAGAACATGAGCATTTGAGCAGAGGTTAAATTGATGAGTTCTATATTGTTCTTTATGTCTAACTGTTAATTTTGTTAACTTAATTAGTGATGGTAGTCACTAATAAATTTAAGGCGCTCTTCATATGAGGCCGTGGTATTGAGATTACAAAATAGTGTATACCTTTTGTTTGTCTTTGGATAAATTATTTAAATTAATTGATGTTCATATCTTTTGAATATCTAATAAACAACTCTTGTTATTTTTTTCTACCTACTCTTTTTACACATTCATCCTTAGGTATAATATTCTAGCTAAATTGTTATTATTATTATTATTATTATTATTATTATTATTATTATTATTATTAGCACCGCGTCTTACTACCCGTTCGGGTTATACGCACTTACGCTAATGTGTAATGGTAGGGTGATTGTGATATGAAATGAAGGACCTACAGTTTAACGTGGAATCCGAACCACGGTGGTGACCTGGCATTCCACACATTCACAAGATGTCTTGTCAGAGGTGTAGGAAGGGTTTGGAAATCAGATAAATCTGTGCCGGGACCGAGGATTGAACCCCGGCCGCCAGCACAGCTAAATTGTTGTGTTGTAATTGAATTAGGTGTATAGTTATATTCTTGTCTATAGTTATATATTGTTGAGGTTGACCGTGGGGATGGGTCCCGCAATTGTTCCTAATTGCGTGTGCTGGGTATTGTTTATGTTTAGCCCAGCTTTTTCTGATATTCTTCACTCACTCAGGACACTTTCTTTTTGTTGATTTTTTTTTTATTTGAACCCTCTAGGTTAGGCGTTAGGGTTAGAAAGAGGGTTCAAATGGACTCTATTAATTCCTGATCCAACAATAGAGGCGCTTTTCACTAATAATATATTCAAAAGATTTAATGGATTCCTGCACGAAGAAGTATTTATTGAAGTTAAGAGTTATTGCATTTTCCTTTAACAGTGGCAATACATCACGCAACCTCTCATCATGTTCCTCTTCCGTTTTTCCCCCAACAATAATGCCATCCTGCCACTCTGCAATTCCCTCTACTCTTGCTAATAGACCTTAATTAATAATTCTTTGAAATAACTGTGATGCCGGTAATATCCCAAATGGAAAGCAGTTGTCATGCAGCCCTTTGTGATTACTGATTGTGACCATCTCTTTGGAAAAATAATTTAGGAGTAGCTGCTGATATGCACGCTACCAATAAAATTTTGTAAAGAAAACGCTTCTTTGCGTTGTCTGAAACACATATTCTACTCTAGGTAGCGAGTTAACGGTCCACCTCCAAAAATGGGTTTAATTTCACTATAAAGTCCCGGTGGATTCTGACAGAACCATCCGGCTTAACAATAGGGATAATCGGCGTTTCCCATTTAATGTATCCGGTGGGAGGAATCACTTCTTTTCCTGTAAGCCTATTATATCATCCTCCACTATTTTAACGCGAAAGGCCAATGCCTTTGCCTCTGTATTGAGAGAATGATAGCATAATTCCTTCTTTTAATTTTAAATTAAATTTCCCTTTATTAAACGTACCAAACACATCCGTAAAAAATTGTAGGATACTTTTTCCACAGGGTTGACAAATACTCTTCATCTTCCATTACCATATGAGATATTTGACACACCTAAAACCCTAAAGTTTTCTTAAAGTCTCTACCTAATAGCAGAGCAACCCTCGCCCTCTGGCACCACGTGAAACCTTACTACACTCATTCTCTGTTTGTACGTTACCTCTAGAAAACAACGGTCTAATGGCGGTTGTACACGTACCGATATTATCGGTGTCAGTGTCGGCGCCGATACCAGCCAGGGTGCTTGTACACACACCGACAATATCGTTGTCGGTGACTGAGAGGCGGGCAGTTTAGTGAGTAGTGCTGAGCTAAACACGACTCCAGTGAGAAATAGGAGGTTTCTTTTACTGTATATTTTTCATCTCCTCCGGAGATGACATCAAAACTGGAGAGAAAGAGAATTTTGGGAATATCCAATAGTAGCTGCCAGGAATCTTGAACTCCTCCCTGGTTTTGTCCCACAAACATCCTCTGTTCTCTACCAATTCTATCAAGGTCACAATGTTATACTTAAAGCTGCTAGACATGTTTACCCTTCAAAAATATTCACGGCTATTTGAAACCTTTCGAAACACTGACCAACAATGCTAGACCCCATCTGGAGACGAGTGCGCAACTGTTCTGCGCTCCGATATCGGTGTATTTATCAAGGGGGCCATTGGCATACCTCCGACATGTTTGTGGTTGCCACGATAATGTTGTTGTGTTGGCATCGTGTACAGCCTCTACATAAGATTACTTGAAATCTCAGTTCCACCGATATTGGCGCTGACACCGATACCGACTTTATTGGTACGTGTACAACTGGCCTAAAGGTTTCACTACATGCGTGAAATAATTTATCAAATTTTTATTTGTTTGTCTCAGGGCTTTTCCAGAAAAAACTTTAAATATAAATAGATTCAGCTATAGCACTGAAGGCTGCTCCTGAATCTATTTCCCCAGAGAAGTATTTAGCTTGAAGTTCGAATGTTGCAAGAACGGGAGGAGTTCCTTGATTCCCCACGACCATGTTTAGAATCCTGTATTGATAATGTTCATTGACTGTAGCTAAAAGATATTTGGAATCTGCCTTAGAAGTTCTGCACATGCCGGCCTGGTGGCTTTTGCGATGTTCCTTAGGCTCTTGATTTTACCACCCTAAATACATCCTGTTCATTCTTTTTTTAAGTTTCCTCAATGCTGGAAAACAATTTGCTGTTTGTTACAATTTGGCCTGCAATATCTTTAGCATTTGAAAACGTTAAGCTAATATGCAAAACTTTCCTCCTCAGATTTGGATGCCTAATAAAATAGGTATTGTTCCTTATATCCCTCTAGTGAATAATGAGATGGCATTAACGTAGTCATCTCCTTAAATGCCTTATCTTAAGGCTTGTTTTGGTCATATAAGTCGATTAATAGCTTGTACGAGTCATGATTTAACTAATTAAGCAAAATATATTTTTGTTTCTTTGCATCCACCACATCATTAGCCCTAAAATAACTATTGTAGCTTACGCTCAAATACCTTCCACTAGTCTACAAGTGGATTAAATTCCATAAGTTGACCAAAATAAGCCTACATGATTACTTTACGATGGACGGTAACACAAAAATTAAACACACATTTTAGTCGGAGGTGCCAATGTAATATATTGAATTATACTTATGATTCATGATAAACGGTTAAATAAGCTTTTATATTAATACCAAAGCACTTATGATTTAATAATCTATAACAAGTGTACGCTTTGTTTAATGTAATTATAATGTTAATCTAGCAGCCTAGCTCTTGTTTAATTACTCCACTTATGTTATGCTAGTTAGCAATAGCGGTTCGTAACTTTTTTTACATGAGAGGGCACAAAATTGAAAATAAAAAATTATAAACTCAACTGTTATTTATATTTTGTAATTGAAGTCCATCGTATTTTCCTTAGTATTTGAAAATACGTTATTTATTTTGTTGTCTAACTCAGAAATTGAAGTAATGCATTTCTTTTCGACCGATAAAACTGCTAAAGCATTTAGTTTATTTTCCGTCAAAATGTATAGTTCTGTTTTAGGGTAGAAAAACACCTTTCACATTCTTTTGTTGTTATTGGTGTGAGCTTAGTGCAAATAATGTCTAACAGTTTTCAAACTTTGAGTGAATAATTTTGCTGTTCTTAGTTGACTTTAAAAATCAAATATATCCTTAATTCGGGTTAACATAGTTACATAAACCTTTTTGCAGTCATATTTCTACTATAACCATCAGTGGATTCAATTTTTTTTCTTTTTTCATCGGGTTTTTCAACTTAATCTCGAATAATATCAGTACAATTTCTGATTTTTTTAAAATTTGCATTTCAAATTGTTCTAGAATCTAGAGTTTTCATCAAATATAAGCTATAAATACCACTTTCTTGAGTTTGATTTTTTTAATGTCCACGTGTGGCATAATTAAATCAACAATTTTCAGCCATTACATGACTTTTAGACTATTTAATTGGTTCAGTAGGCTACTTGCTTCATTGACTTTTAGAATCTACTTCAGCAAAGACTATAATTTTTTTATAAGCATTCCTTAAATGAGACTTGGTAGTCATATAAGATCTAGAGTTGTTCTTCTTTTAAAATCCCAACGAGTTGGAACAGCTCGTGGTAACATTTTCTTGGCAATTTTGCCAAGGAACGCTGATCTTTTAAGTGAATGGTAAAAAAATGAAGGAGAACGCTTGTAAATTAAGGAAAAAGATTTTAACTTTTGTGTTACATTAGGCTCCTCGTTCCATAATTAAGTTAAATTAATGTGCATATCAATGTACAAAATATCAATTTGGATATATTGTTCTTATTATGATTGAACACCATCGTTTTTTCCAATCATTACAGCTGCGCCATCGTAGCTCTGTGCAATTAATTTGTTTGATGGCGTATTTAATTTGTTTGAGGCTCTTCCAATATGACATTAGATAAGATATGTGCTGTATATTCAAAATGTTTAGTAAAATACCAGTATTGTTCACAAATTTGCCCATAAAAAACGTATCTAATTACAACTACCATTGTTTGTTGATTGGAAAAATCAGTAGTAATTATTATCATCACCTACGACTTCGTTAAAATTTGCTGAATTTATTTGTCTCTTTATTTCAATTTTATAAACTTAAAACATTTAATCCGAAAGTTCAATTTGGATGGTTTTGGAGGTACTTACCAACCCTTAAATATAGTTGAATTTTTCAAATACAATGTAAGAGCGGAGTCTAATTCAGCTGCTAAATCAATTAAACCTAGGCAAATACTATGAATATCAGAAGAACCTCTTTCATCATGATCACATAACACTAGTTCAAAATCCCTACAATATTTAATACACATGATTAAGCGACGTAATATATAATTGTTGTTGTCAATGTTTTCGGCGTGATTTTGTTTTTATTGAAAATTTGCACTAGGTACTTAATTGCTCCCAAATATCTAATTTTCCCAACACATTGTGGTCCACTGATGCATTTATATGATTTAATGATAGCTAATGTATCTTCACTCTTTTTAATCAATGTTTTAAATCAGCAACACTACCCCTAGTCCACGTAGAAGATTCTTCCTTTGAAGTTTAGAGGCAAACAAAATAACAAAATAATTTGTAAGTCAGTTCACAACCGCACATCCATCTAAATTTATCATAAATGTATTTTTTTTATAAAGGTCTATGATATGTACGTGATTTATTTGAAGAATTATATATATATATATATATTTATATATATATATAAAAAACTATCTATAATATTCAAAATTAGCAGAAGCCTGCATAATTATTAATTAAAAGCTTTTCATTAATCTTAAGTCTATTATTAATAATGTAGTGTACAGAATTAATTTTTCAAGCACTGAACAGTTGAACAACGATAACAGCTACATGCAAATGCAAATAACGCACCAATATAATGATAATATACATACATGCACAACTTTATGTTTTCCATTCGCAAGCGACTCGACATTGCATGCTCGTTTATCGTCTTACAAGAAAGGAACATTATATATGTGTCCAATCAAGCCTTGCGTACAACGTTCTGAGCTGAGCATTAAAGAGTTCCTTCTCCTATTTCGCCGTGAACTTGGGGAAACATTCAATATTTGGCTCCGATCAGTAAAACAGCTTTGAAGGTTTTCGCGCAGCAATTTTAACGTCATGATTAAAAAAAATTGGAAAAGTTTATTTTAATTTTAATATTTCTTTTGTTTATATAACTTATATAATATTATTATATCTTATAGCAATTGTTTATATGTATAACTAGGTGTTTGGGTGGAGGGGCATGTGCCCTTGTGCCATTTAGGACAAGCCGCCAATATTATTTATACATTTTAGTAAGATATTTACTGTACTATATATATTTTTTAGATCACGTAAAATAGCTAATACTGTTCAAAAAAGTCACATTTATTTGTGTTAAAGAGAAAGAGATACCTGAAGTGGTTTTTTTTCATATTTTGATTCATTGGTGTCTATCTGGTTTGTTTTCTTTGTTTTTAGAAGTCACTAATAAAACATGGATTTAATACAGCAACCCGGAAAATATTATAATGTCACGTTGGTCACATAAACGCATTCCATTTTGACGTTTAGTTTATAGATTCGTTAGATAGATGTCTGCTAAGTATCATTTAACTACCTTTTTTTATATAAAAATACGTTCAAACGATGGGCTGTGTGTTATTTCTCAACTATTTAAAAATATTTGATATTTGAACCTGTTTATCGTTAATTGAATTCGACAAAAACTTTTAGCTTTGTCAAGGGTAGCCATTTATTGTATTGTGTGTGCGTGTGCTAAATTTCGTCTGCTTTTATTGTTGCAATATAGGTTTAGTGTATAAATAACTTTTAACTCTTTGTAAACCACAACATATACATTTCTTAAAAAAATGCTGAAAATATTAATCATACCTGTAAAATGTTTAACCCTACGACAGGCGTTAGGCCATTTTCCCTTCTCTTAAAAAATGGCATAAAAGCTAAGCGACAAAACAACCATAAGCTACATATAAGCTATTTGGCCTGCCGAATGATGTCGGAGCATGGCTATCACCCATCGATCCATTCCTCCTTCCAACACGAAGGAACGATAGAGTTATTCATCGAAACATTGACAGGAACTGCCTTTGAAATAACGGTGTCACCGTTTGATACAGTACTGTCTATAAAGTTGAAGATACATCGCGTGGAAGGTAGGAATGGCAACTGTTGAGAATAGTAGGGCTAACAAAATATTGATATTTATCATAAGTAACCTTTCGGCCAGGGGCCGTCCTTAAATTATGTTGGG
>CABFVZ010003147.1:31628-85542 GCA_902151445.1 Timema monikensis
GGGGGGGGAATCATTTAAAAAATTTATTTAGGTACAACTTAACCTAATTTTAAATATTTTTCTGATAAACACATAACCAGACTCTAGTACATTATCTTAGAATTTTTTATTTTAATAAGTGTAATGAAGGTACGTTTTGTTTTCAACATAAATTGGACCTAGAGGTTTTAATGCAGTTGGGAGCTAAAATAGCGAACTTGATTCATTAATCCTCAAACAGTTAGAAAGCATTATGTTGGCAAACATGCATACTTAGTCAATTATCCTAATTTTAACTTTCCCAAAAAGTGACAAACCAATATTGATTTTAAAACTTAGATTTTGTAAACATTGAAAATTTGCCGTCACCATTCAATAATTTGAATCTTGAACAGAGGGAATTTTAACTCGAGAGTTATGTTACAGGGAAGAGATGCTGGAGCACTTGCCGCCAGGATGCCAAGTTACAGTCCTCTTGTTCCGGGAAGGAGACCAGGTCAACTTGTTTAGGGTGGTAGAGAACGAGGATGGATCATACTCGCCTCTATCCCAGTCTTGGAATGGAACATCTTTAAGGTATGTCTGTATTTGCCCCTGGGCCAGTCTTGAGACTGTTCAAAGGTTTATCCAGGAAAGGAAGGGGGCTGTATTCGCCTCGATCCATTTTTGAATGGCTATAAGTGCAGTCCAGGTGGGATAACGGGGAGGTTGTTTGAGTATGTAACTGTCTGGTTGGCCTGCCAACATTGCCAATATTTCATCTAGCCTCTAGCACTGGGCTCAAACCTTTGAAAATTACAAGAAATATTCAAATAAATTTTGTTAATAGCCACTAAATCAAACAAATATATTGTGTGAATATAATAGCCATGCAAAAAAATATTATTTAAATTTGCTAAATTAAAACCAATTAGTCCACTGTACTTTTGAACTTTATTCACTATTATCAAAATACACTAAACAAATTGGAATTTCTTTAAACTTTGGTTGTTTGTTCCAGGAACTTGTTTGCGGAGGAGGACTCGGAAGTCGAAGACAAGCGCCTGCAGGAGAACTCGGTAACCATGGGAAAGGTCCAAGATTTAAGAGCCAAAATGGAGAAATTGTCACTACAGAAGAAGGTAAAGGAGATGATTAGTGGGTGGCGTCAGGTTATTCACCAGTTGCAATTGACAGTCTAAATTAAGATATTTGATTTCTTCCCCAATAGAGATGGGTCATATCCGCCAGTTAATGAATCTGAATCTTCATTTTACCTAAAAATTTTGATTTGAAATATTAGAAAAAATGAGGTTTTACCTTTCTACATTAATTCTTAAGTTACCATAGAAAATAGTAACTAAATGTTAACTTTACATCCATTGCTGTTTCCATCCTGTGGCCTGGGTCAGTTTTTTATTCAAACCATATATTTTCCACTATCGGCTGGCTAGGCCTATCGTAGCTTCATATGCCTTATAGTCTAACTTAAGAATAGAACAAGCACAACTTCCATTCCTCGGCCATTAATTTATCAATGTCAAATGGTAAATCCATATTTTCATCAATAATATATTTTCGATCATGCAGATAATTGAACTCAGGACTCTTAGCTCGCTAGGCAAACATGCTACTGACTTAGCTAAGGTGTCAGATTAAATGTTAATTAATTTTTTCCTATAGTTTCTTGGCTATTTAAGCCATCCTTTTTTAAAAAAAATATTTTTTTTTCCTTTTCTAGGTTTTGGTTGATAGGTTTGTCCTAAGGGCTTATCCACCAATAATTAGTATAAGAGCTTTGATACATATTCCTAAACAATATTTGAAGAAAACAATTCTTATATCCAATATTTTCTTAAATCTTGAATTTCCTAAGTATTTTAAGGTCCCATCCCTAATTCCTACAAGTCAAAACAACCTAATTAAAAAAACTAATTTGAAATTAGATCAACACAAGTCAGTATTACAATAAAATGTACAACATATATCTCTAAAGAAAACCTCTTTTCACTTTGTGTATTATATACCTTCTTCCATATTTAATAAAATGTACAATGTAGGCCTAAATTTTAAAATATTATGTTTGTATGTCTTAGTATTAAATTAATACTCAAATCAATTGGCTAAAAGCTAGGATATCCAAACAAGTGGTAAAAGCACTCTTAATGAAATACTAGGCAATATAAAATACCTTAACTACCCAAAAATAAGCTACCCTCAAAAATATTATTACTTTGAAAAATATAATATGTCTGAAAATGAATTATCTTTGAAAGCAATCAAATACACCCTATTTCCTTTTGCTTTCTTAAGGTTTATGATATTCACAATTCTTATTACTAAAGCCTAGTTTATACGAGGCTTTAGTAATAAGAATTGTGAATATCATAATGAGAATCATTATGGACAGTTAAAGAAAACATAATTTTAATGTAAAGAGTCTATAGAAAAGTTTTATACAATTTATTCATAAATTTTTTCAAAAATAAATAGAAAAAGTAAGTCTAAACAAAATATTTTCAAATTAAAATTTTTAATTGTAATTCTGGAGAGGATATATTATGAATCTCAAAGTTTTTTCAGTGAGGGGGGTGTGGCTGCATGGCTTGGCACAACTTTTTGATGTCTAGTTGTCCAGTTGAAACTTTTAAGCGGAGGTCCGGCTATAAATTTAGCCTATTGTGGTAGTTATTCTTTAGGTACACCATGGATGAAAAACCACTTTCACAGAGATGTGTCTATAATGACATCATAAACTGCTGATGTAGAAGGTGTCAGGTAGAGGGTTGAAAATTCTCAGAAATTGGTCTCCAGATGAGAGGGGAGCAAATAGGGGAAAAATAAGGTTGGAAATAATTAGATAACGTTAACTGCCAACAATTAGGGTTTTCCATAAGTCTCTTGTTATTTTGCCAACTTTGCCTTTAGAGCTGCTCACGCACCCCAGTTTGAGAACCGCTGGTCTAAGGCATCAATCTCGCATTAGACTAGTCTGCTGATGACAGGGAGATGAAGGTTCAAATCTCAGATGTACCAAGGGTAGTTTTTACAAAGTGGTTTACAATCATTATTGAAAGAGTTGTATTATGTTAACATAAAGCTGTTATGAAAATAATGCCCAAGAAGTTCATTCAACTTTTGTGTTTATAGCATCAACCATTTAATACACAGACAGAACAAGATCTATAACCTATAAACTGGCTTTCTAGGCCAGTGGCCATTAAAGACAAAAATATTTTAAGTAACTGGTCAACTCAGTCAGTAGCTCAGCTGAACTTTATATACGAATCCAGTAGCTGATTCTCGTCTTACTTGCCTTATCAACTCACAGGCCAACTCGTACCGTGAAAACTAGGCCTTTGTGAGTACCCGGATTTCGAGCTTTGAGCCAAGTTCGTCCTTTAAGTTTGAGATCAAAAGTTTTGTAGCGTAGATTATTAGATAATTGAATGTTTTTATTACTATTTTCATCTAGTCCCTTTATAAAATAATAATTTATGTTAAATTAAAAATGTAATATCAAGAATATATTATTATATTAAATGTTTTCAAACTTAAGATATTTAAAACTCATTAAATAATATGTTTAGCTACAAAACTATCACTAATTTAGTTACTATTTAGTTAGAAAATTATGTTGGTTAACTTGTCTAAAATCAATGTTGAGCTTATTTATTGCAATACATATTTTACCCAACTTACCTACAAGATTTATATTAAAAAAGTATTTACTATTTCATATTGTTTTCTTGAAATATTATTTTTAATTTATGAGCATTAACTTTTACAAGCATTAAAATTGAATTGAAGTAAATTTATCAATAAAATAATGCTTAACGAGAGCCTGTACAATGCGCATGTGCAACTGCGCATAGAAGAACGGAAATGGAACAGAAGATGTGATCATAAACGATTACATTAAGGAATAATAAACAAAATATGAAACACTTCAAATCTCTGTTTCCGATTCTTACGTTTTCTTATGGGGTAGATTAAGTTACTGAAGCGTATTTTGGGGAAATATTAAATAACCTACCATTTAAAGTTGACTTCATTATCACTTACCTTATATTATTGGCAGTGTTTCTACACTATCTTATTGTACATTTCTAAGCCATCATGCAATTATTTATTACTTTTTTTTATAATTGTTAGTGTAATTTTAATGTCCTTAAGGACATGAGTGTTGAAACCATTTTAATTATATTTCCTATTAGGTCCTCTTTTTTTTAGTTTTCTTGTTATTTTAAAATTGTGTTTTTTAAAAGTGTTATTTCTAATTTAAAAACCAAGATCTACATTTATTAACTTTTTTCCTAAAAGTATTGATATTTATAAAAATGAGTGTCATTCATATTTTAAGAACATGTGTTTTAGTATATTTTTTAAATCTGTAATTTTAAATATGTGATACCTATTTACATTTAAAATAAACAAATATATACTCATAACATTTTAAAATTATGAATATATTTGAACTAGGAAGCTTTTAGAAATACTCGACTCAAATGAAAAACCCAAACTCACAAACTCCTAGTGTAAACCATTGATTAGATTGTACATCTTTTGTAATAACTATTTCTTAATCATTGGCAGGATGATGCTTTTTTAATCATGATTTGCAACATCTAGTGTTACAAACTTAGTAAACAAATACACCAAATTTTTCTCACAATAGAATAATAATAGTGACTAACATACTGCAACAAAAAAATTGATAAAAACATGTGTGAAAATAGTAGTAGGAGTTATAGAAGGTATGACTATCTTTTATTTCATCCGACATTTTTACTCAAAGTTAAATTTGTATTAGTGTGTTAAGGTCCATCTATTTTTAAATAACTCTCATGAAGTTAAGCATGATTAAATTTATCGATATAAATATGTGCAGTCCTCAAAGGTACAACATTTGCTATGTATTATATAAGGGTATGATTACAGGCTGCACTAAGATTTTATAAAGGTTGTTTTTGGGGAAAAGTTACAGTATTTAACTAGTTGTAAATTTCTCCTTGGCTCATCTACAATTATTTATAAATAACTGTCAATTTATTTTAAACTTTGCATTATAGGAGAAATAGTTTGCAATAGTTGTTATTATCCCATCACTAATTTTAATATGTACAATCCTTCATACTAAATTAGAGTAAAATTATCTTATTTCAGCCAAAGAAGTCCCCTAGAGTCCTCTCTGGCAAGAAGTCCCTGCAGAGCCGCAGAGGTACACCTTGCTCTCCGTTAATTCTCAAACCACAATCCTCAGAGCTTAAAACATCTGTCAGTAGAACTAGGACTCACAAGACAGAGCTAGTCCTTCCCCCGATAGGGCACATACCAAGGACTCATGGCAGAGGCTACCTCGAGAACAGCTCCTTAATCCACCCTCCACCACTGCCACCAAGACCCCACAATCACCTCGTCCAATCGTTAGAACATGACATATCAAAGGAGTCCTTGAACTCTTTACATCTGCCAAGGCTAGAACCGAGGAGAGTAAATCGCAACCTAAGCAATGTTAAAGTGCTCCCTGATGTACAACGAAGGAGTAGTGTCGATTATGGATGCAATAAATCGATAGCTAATAGTAATAGCAATGACAGTTTAAGAAGTTTGGATGAGGAAAATTTAGGTAAGAAGTCTGGTCTCAAAGTTCTAACAAGGTCAAACTTAGCTATCCTAGAGGATGAAAATAGACAAAGAAATACTAATGAAAATTTTCTCACATTGCCACGACGTATTTCGATTCCTTCCATTGAGGAGTCAACATTAACACTATCTTCTACCCCTGAAGAAAAGGTGGGATCAGCGGTGAATGATAATAGTACTTGTTATAGGGTCGCTCGCCTGATTCTAGATGAAGATGACCGTCCCAAGACCTCACCAGATGAACTGATTCAACGCCAAAAAGCCACGCAGGGACTATGTGATATTCTGAATGAGTCCAAATGGCCTCTGTACAGCTCCAGGGTGAAAAATCAAAGAAGGAAATCTCAAGTGGATTTACCAAGAAATTTGACCGGCAATGTTGAAGACAGAAGTAGTACCAAGTTGGATGTGAAAAGTTTGGTAGATGGACCATTTATGGAGTTTGGTGGGTCACGTGTGTCTCTGAATTTGGATAAAGAACCCCCTCGTAATGTAAATAGAGGAATACCAAAGCCAGCTGGTCACAATATGAAGAATACAAGGGAAAGTACAACACACTCCAAATATCAAGACACAGAATTATTTCCACAGCGGCTACCGAGAAGACGGCTATCATCTGCCGAGAAAATTTCAGTCCCGCAACTTCCAAGCAAATCAAAGATCCGTCCATTCCAAAAAGAAACTGGAAACTCCAAAAAACCTCTTCGAACACGATGTGCTGAGTGCAGGAAGCGGCTGAACATCACAAACATTTATTCATGTCGTTGTGACAAGTTGTTTTGCTCTGCTCATAGACACTCGGAGTCGCACAATTGTTCTTTTGATTATAAAAGTGAGGGCCGAAAAATTTTAGAGCAAGCTAACCCATTGGTTGCAGCTCCAAAATTACCCAAGATATAAATCTACTTTTTCTTAAAGTATTTTAGGTTTTAAATAAATTCAATGAGCATTTAATTTTATTTTTGTTCATAGAAGTGCACGCATATATTTTTTGATTCATAATATTTCATTTATTTATGAAACCAATATAATTTCTCCAATTCCTATGAAATACAATGGCTTTGAAAGAAAATTTTAGCTTCAACAATTATGAAGCTTCACTTATAAAAAAATTGACAGCTAATATACACACACTTATGGTCAATTTCTGTCATTCTTTCTTGTCATGTAAAATTACATATTTTATTGTTCACATGACAAAAAATTTTAAGCAGATAAATTAAAAGTTGGGTAACTTAACTTAGGTTAAAATCTGTTTGAAAATTTTTGTTATAAAACATTTTATAAATGACATTTAGTCAAAACAAAACAATTTTTAAAATATAACTTAAATTTGGCTTCAATTCGAATTGAAAAAGTGGACGTTGCACATTCCTAATTCATACAATTGTTAATTTTTGTGGTTAAGTTTGTTTTGTGAATTTTTTTATACTGTCTTAACAAGTAAAACAATAATTTTCTAACATAATTTTTGTCTCTTTTATTTGATGATTCATCTGGAGCTTAAAAATTACCAGGAAGAGAGGGTAAGACTAGCAAACTTGGCAGACATAGTTTCTTATTGGGATCATTGGAATTATCAAGTCTTCAATTATAAATCATAAAAAAAAAATCCAAAAATATAACAATTTTCTTACAAGAATAGTGTTCTAACTTTAATTTTATTTAATTCATTAACAATGGTATTATAACAGATTATAAGGGGTGTGCGTGCAAAGCTTCAAAACAAATATCACTTTGACTTCTTTGGGAAAAAACCTGGCTTTGACAAAAATGAAGCTTCGCAAATAAAAGTATATACAGCTAGAATACTCAGTTTATGGTCACTTACCATTTTGAGCTGTTGTAAATATCACAAATCAATATTGATGTAGGCACATAACCCGAACGGGTACTAATAAGACTAAAAAAATTATTTAGAAAAAATTCTAAAGTAATTTAATTGAATTATAAGTGGTGATAATTTGATTTATCAGATTAAAACACAGTATTACAAACTACAGATTATAAGATTAGTATTGAGCTATGGGAATATAAAAGTGAATCTAACATGATTTGATGTAAAAGTTTTCATTATTTATTACACCTCTGTCCAGATAGTTAATACTTCCATCTTGACTAGACATTTGTTGTGATTGGTCTCCACTATGGTTAAATAATGCTCTGGACGAAAGTTAAAGCCGTGAACTCTTGATCTAATGCATAGGTAATCTATTGTCTAAGCTACTAGTCCAATTTTCTCACTTTATTTTTTACCAGCTTGCTAAATTATAAATAGAAGTGACGACATAAAATAAAACCAGCAAAAGGCACTGAAAACTTCTTGGTTATCTCACAATCACAAACTACAGAAAACCTATGACCCAAGTGGCATAAAAATAACATCACCTAACTAAACACAATAAAATCACTGTTTATAAAATTTCAAATTACAAGTCCTTAACGAACTTGCAAGTGAATTTATTCCTAAGGTTTCCACACAATGTGGAAGTCAAATGGGGCAAAAATATAATATACTTCTGGCATATTTTTGTTTCAAAGGATAATTAAAGCTAAACAAGTTCGTGATCAAATAACTTGCACTCAAGGTAGATACAAAACAAATGGTGGTGACATTGTTAGCTCACTAGGAATGCCATCTATTTGGAGTGTGCGAAGCTTCAAAACAAATATCAGTTTCAACTTAATTATGAAAGAAATTCTGGCTTTGACCATTATGAAGCCTCATGAATAAAAAATATTTACAGCTAAAATACTCCATTTATGTTCAATTACTGTTATTCTAAGCTGTTAAATATATTACAAATTTATATTTATATAGAAAAACCTGAAATTTTATTGTAAGTCATAGTAATTGATTTATTAGACTAAAACCAAATATTCCCAAAAATTGTGCTAAAACACATTTCCCTAGTAGTTTTAGTGCATGAAGTTATATAAATAACCACAATATATTATTTCAAGCAAAAAACCATATTTTAACTTCGATTCGGCTTCGAGAATATTTCATATAGTCGATTCGAATTCGCTTCAAATTGAAAAAGGTGGGCTTCGCACACCACTACAATCTAGTATATTTAAAGTGGCGCTTGATAGATGGCGTTGATAGTTTTAAGTTAAAGTACCACACCCCCATATCTACAAAATTTGTGTTAATTAGGGACTTAATATAGTCTTAACAAATTGAGTCAAGTGTGAAATAAATATTTTCTAGGCAGTAATACATAATTCAAATAGAAATCATTAGGAAAATATTTTATGGTATGTTAAAATTTCAATCAAAAATTATATCTTATCCACTTTTTATAGTACAATTAAAATTGACTTTTTCTTGACTATTAATTATTTTCCACAAAAGTAAAAACTTTACTTTGGAAAGCACTATCAGAGATGTGACCCTTTATTCTAACCAGGCTCTGCTGGTTTTAAAATAATCAACATGTTTGAGCACTTGAAATATTGTTTAATTTACCTTAATCAATAAAATGTAGTGTTTCGGATGTCTAACTTGGACAAGTTAACTAGCCAAGCAACAAATGAAGGTTAGCAACTGACTTATACAAGTTAACTATCCTAGTGACGAGTAATGTCCAGCACCTAACTAAGGCATGTTAAAAGTCCAAGAGACAGGTGATGTCCCACATTTAACTTAAGCACATTAACTGTCCAAGAGACAGGTGATGACCAGCATCTAACTTAGGCATGTTAACTATCCAAGAGATGGGTGATGACCAGCACCTGGCTTAGGCACGTTAACTATCCAAGAGACAAGTAATGCCCAGCGCCTAGCTTAGGCATGTTAACTATCCATGAGACAGGTGATGTACAGCACCTAATTTAGGCATGTTAACTATCCAAGAGACGGGTGATGTCCAGCATCGAACTTAGGCATGTTAACTATCTAAGAGACAAGTAATGCCCAGCACCTAGCTTAGGCATGTTAGCTGTCCAAGAAACGGGTGATGTCCAGCACCTAGCTTAGGCATGTTAACTATCCAAGATACAAGTAATGTCCAGCACCTAACTTAGGCACATTCAACTATCCTAAGAGAGATATTATTGCAAACCAATGTATTTAGATTACTCTGTGTGTGCCTGTAAAATTATTGATTGAGATATCTTAACTGAATATGTCTAACCAAACTAGACTAGAACATTTTTCCTTGAACACCCCTGGAATGTTATATCTCCATTAAAAGTCTTCAAACAAACTCTCCAGCAATTTTATGAGGCTCTCCAGCCCATCCAGGTAGTTGGTGTCCCCTTCATCACCGACGGAAGAGAAAGTGTGAGCAAAGTCTATCATCTTTACCTTGGCCCACAGTTCTCTG
The DNA here is from genome assembly GCA_902151445.1 of Timema monikensis. NCBI lineage: Eukaryota > Metazoa > Arthropoda > Insecta > Phasmatodea > Timematidae > Timema > Timema monikensis. The sequence goes on from CABFVZ010003147.1 coordinate 41,564, forward strand.
TCCCCGGGCTTCTCTTCGGAAACTAAATCGTCCAACTCTGACTTATAATTATCCTTCATTGACTGAAGATCCTTCTCATAGTTATTGACCAGCGAGTGAGTCCGACAAGCTTCTTTGAAATCAAAGTGCCAGCTCCCATTGCTTGACTGCCGTTCCAATGGTGGCGGGGTTGGTGATGCAGATACAAAACTTAAAGACCTACTTATAGTCTGACTGAGAGATCTACCTATGTCGTTGGCAGCTCCGACCAAAGAACGGGATTTTTCCGGTATCCCTGGGGAGCTGATTCTAGTGGGAGTGGTGGGTACACTTCTGTATGATCCTCTATTGGTGATACGTCCTGTGAAGGACCCCTCATCTATGAGTGCAGAGTTCGACCTGAGTGCGAGGTTTAGCTTGAGACTTTGAGCTCGGCACAGTACGGGAGCAGCAAAGCTGTGGGCTCGACTCAATACCGGACTCATGGGTCTTTCTGGAGTGCCGGTGGTCTTTCTGAGGTTCTGCCGCAATCGCTTGGCATCATACATCAAAAGCAAGGAACTGGCGTAAATTCTATATCGACGTTGCCTTCGACACCATCGCAATATCCGCCATAGTTTGGACAGAAGTTGCAGCAGTAGGTGTCTGTTGAGGCCTGAGTCAGCGTTGAGAAACAGTTTCAATGCTGCAAGACAAAACATTTAGAAGAGTTTAAAAAAACATTGTGAAGCAATGCATTCAGAAATGTCTCAACACTGCGAGACAATATATTCAGAACATTTTCAACACTGTGAGACAATACATCCAGAACAGTTTCAACACTGTGAGACAATACATCCAGAACAGTTTCAACAATGTGAGACAATACATTCAGGACAGTTTCAACACTGTGGGACAATACATCCAGAACAATTTCAACACTATAAGGCAATAAATTCAGAACAGTTTCAACACTATTAGGTAATATATTCAGAACAGTTTCAACACTGTGAGACAATACATCCAGAACAGTTTCAACACTGTGGGACAATACATCCAGAACAATTTCAACACTGTGAGGCAATATATTCAGAACAGTTTCAACACTATTAGGCAATACATTCAGAACAGTTTCAACACTGTTAGGCAATATGTTAATAACAGTTTCAACACTATTAGGCAATACATTCAGAACAGTTTCAACACTGTTAGGCAATACATTCAGAACAGTTTCAACACTGTTAGGCAATATATTCAGAACAGTTTCAACACTGTTAGGCAATACATTCAGGACAGTTATGTTTGGATTGATTTCACTTATAAAATAGGACATTAACCTACTATTAATGAACGGTATTCCAAGGAACTCTAACTTAGAAAGCAGGTGCTGTATTATATAACTAACAAGGTGTGATTATGATGATGGTTTATATAAAGGAGAAAGTAGGAGCATACCGTCCTTGATGGTTTCCTTGTTGAGCTTCTTCCCATAATCTTTCCCAAGCCTGATCACCTTTCCTGTGGACACCCTGTATACTTGGAACCCAGGGATACAGAACCCATACTCCTTTCTGCTATCTGCATACTTGGCCTGGAATAATTACATCAGATTACAGGTAGGGAAAATACTACATCCATCCTAAAGTCTGTTCAGCGTAGGAAATGTTTTCTGAAATACCTTTTTCCCTCCCAGAAATCTATTACATAGTAGGATATTGGTAGGAAAAAAGAACTTTTTGAGAGTAATTCCTACTGTGAATGGAATATATGTATCAGTGTTTCCCAAATTATTTTGATCGCAGCCCTAAATATAATATTTTTTCAGCCTGGCAACTCAAAATTCATTGTTTGTAGTTTTATTTCCTATTATTTTCCTATTAATGTTTATCAAATTAAATTAGTTGAATTAATTTGAATCATAAAACTAGTATTATTTAAATAAATTTATAAACAAAATGTAAGCCACAATTTTTAATGGAAATGTGACTTTGAGACAATATTTGGTGACTAATAGACAATTTCAGTGGCTACTATGGATGATGCCATTTCATTCTTGAGGAGAGTTATTTTCAATTTTTATTTTGTGTTGATAAATGTTACCAAATGAATCCAATCAATTTCATTAAATTTTTAATCTCACAATATGTTCCTGTGAAAAAAATTGTGACAAAAAAGTTTTTAGCGACAACCATGATGCTGCTTCATTTTGTAGGTGAGCACTCTTCGAGTTTGAGTGTTAAGTTGATGAGCAAAATACAACACATCATTTTTGAGGATCTTGATTGTTATAAGACCTGAAAATACTTTTCACAGAGGTAGGCTGTTATGTCAGAAGAGGTAAAAGAACTTTTTCAACTTCTCGAGGCATAGTGGGCTTGATCTGGGTTAAAAATTACAAGTATAAGGGGTCTCCAAAATGTTGTTTCAACACTGTTATTATTGCCAGTTTTTCAGTAATTCTTCATTATGTTTGACCCTCATTTGGGCTGCGACCCAGGGTTTGGGAACCAATGCTATTCATCTACCCTACAATAAATACTTCCACTCTACAGTATATTCAATCTGCTATACATCCACTTATCAATAATGCATCTGCTTTACCACACATCCAATATGCAATACATCCACTCTACAATAAATATATACACTTTAAAGTACATCGTCACTGCTATACATTCACTAAACAACACATCACTCTGCTATAGATACACATATAGAACCTACAATAAATAAACTCACTTTCTCTGTTTCAATTTTGTTAGTGGAAGCCTCAGGGTCCCATGTTTGCCTTCCAATCTTTATATCCATTATACACGGCTCAGCAAACTCACTGGTGACATTCTCCAGTACTATGCATTCAACATCTAAAATAAACAACTTTTATTATTAGAGGCATACTAACACAACAAACTGGAATAAACTGAATAAATTGTATTTGCTTGTATAGAAAATATTGTTTTTTGAAAATCTCATATTAAAACGACTAATTCACCTAAGTTGACATCAACTAATTACATTTGCACTGAAAAAGGGAATACAGTGATATTTTATAACAATGGCAGCTGCGTATAATCTGAATGGGTAGTAAGTAGTAAGACGTGGTGCTAATAATAATAATAATAATAATAATAATAATAACAATGGCGCCAAAATAGTGATTGTGGATAAGGTTCGATCAAGTTTTTGCTAAACTTTGTTATAATAATAATAATAATAATAATAATATGCTCCAGTCTCATTAAAAGCTCTTAGCAGCCTGAAGTATCTAGCCTAAAAACAGAATGAGAATGAACTATTTTAAATAATGCATAGATATGAATCTTTAATGAGACTGGAAAAATCACTCCTACAGCCAAATGCAGCCAGTCAAGGTGAAGTTTAAGTTGGCTTGGACAAAGTCAAGTGTTCTAACCACTACCCTAAATCTGCTGCTTAGCATTTGATTGTATTTTTTAATAAGTATTTTAAAAAACTAGACAAGTTTCTAAATTTCTTAAAACTTTAAAATGTCAAGAGCGTTATAAAAGGAGTGTTATGTAACATGATAGTTGACCTGACTCACCTCTACCATTTACAGTGACAGTAGTCGTGCCTCGGAACTCTGGCACAAACCCCTTCAACTCCACGGACACAGGATCCGTAGCTTGTTGCAGATTCTTGTAGAACTGTATTTCTCTGGCCCCGGGTCCAGGTTTTAATATTGGCTTCAAGACAGATCCATCAGTGTGTTTCAGTATCCCTAAATAGTGGTGGAAATGATATTATGTTCGGGAAGGGTTTGCATTTCTGCATAGACACAAAAGTGATATTACATTCATATAGGGTCCATATATCTGGATAGTGACTAAAGTGATATTATATTAGTGGAGGTTCACTATCCCTGGTGACAAAAATGATATTACATTTATCCCTGGATATTGATAAAAGCTACATTTGTACGAGTTCAGAATCCATGGATAATGATAAAAGTTTTATCATGATCACAGAGGTTCAGTATTTATGGATAGTAATTGAAGTAATATTACATTTGAGGAGGTTCAATATTCCTTTATTATAGTAAGCGAAGTTATATTACTTTCATGAAGGTGGCTCTCTGGATATTATAGATACACTGCTATCAAGTGATTCATTATAAAAGTATATATTATATTCAGTAAAAAAAAAGTATCATGTCGTCGTAATCCCAGGGCCAAGCTAAGAACATGTAGCCAACTCAAGTCAATATTATGGATATGTCACAACATGACAAGAAAAATCCTTGTTTTAAGATATCATCAGAATTAAGATGATAACAATATCTCTAACCTTCATAATGCCGGCCTTTATCCGCTGACACACACTGGATTACACCTAAGACCCTTCACAAAGTGTCGATGTTGATAAACAGCAAAAAGCAGTTATCAAAAATATAATACAAATGGTAGAAGTCTATTATGAAATCCAAGGTACAAGTAATCCAAGCATTATAAGTACCTAAAGGAGCAAATTTAAATTACTAATAGGTCAATGCTATTCCTAGTAAGCCACATATACATGTTCCAAGTTCCCAAAATTTTAGACAACTGAAAAATAAGATAATTAAGTGGTGGCTTGCAAATTTTAACACAGGGGGCGTCGCTCAGGTAAAACCAGGGGGAATGAGGTTGAAGAAGAAGGAAAAAGGCTCATTTGAATGTCACAATAAGAGGATCCAAATAAAGCTTTCTTTAAACATGATTTAGTCCAAAATATTTACTAAAACTAAATAACGTATTAGAATTTATTAATGAACATCCTTTTTTCTCATATTAACCATAAGTAGCAGGACTTAATAAAATATGAAAATATATTGATTAATAACCCTTTTTGAAATAAGTATCAAACCAAACTAGTCAATTATTGCTAAAATAAAACAGGCCAAAACTATCCAGAATCTTGACAAGAGGATGAGGATATATGCTAGAGACTGTATTCCACATGAGACACCTACCCAGTGAAGAATCTGCCCGTGTGAAAGAGTGCCCCGCAACTTGATTGTCTAGTACTGTGATGCTAGGGGGCAGCGATGGACCCTCTGAATGGTCACATGGTCGATACAGCTTGGCATTGATACCATTCTTTTTGAGGACATTTTCGCTGTTCTTCTTGCGAACAAACACAGTGGCACTCATGTTGAGATCCTGTGGACACAATCATATAGCTTATTCACTGTCACATCTAGAATCCCTGCAGACTTTAGTGTAATAGAGATAATTTGTTGCCTCAATATTTGACAATCAGGTCATAAAAACCATGTTGCATGCGGTTTAATAAGTAGCTCCTTAGAAGCCACAATGCTGCGTGTATTCCCGTTTACTATCCAACAGGTGTGTCAAACTCGTTTGACCATTAGGGCCACATTGAACATTGAAAATAATTAAGGGGCAGCATTTCTGAAAGATCAATACTGTCATTGGTTTGAATGGAAAAATCTCAATTTTATAATCATTATAACAAAAATAAAATTGGGATACATATAAAATGTTAAGACGTATCCTTTTTTTTACCAAAAATTTGAAACTTTATATTTACATTAAGTGTGTGAGTCGCTTAAGATCAACATTTTAGAAAACATTCCAAAAGAATCTTCCGTAAGGAGTGTATAATATATTAAAACTAAAGACTTAGATAATGATTGTTAATAAAGATGAATGAGAAAGAATAGGCTAAAAAGTTAAATTAAAGCAAAGTGATAATTAATTCGTTAAAAACATTTTACAATGAGAATGAAAGCATTAAATAAAAACATACAATAATATGAGTCAAAGGGGGTAAGCTAATAGAGTGAAATACATATATATGGTTGGCAATATTTAAAAGTAAACCTGCAAGTCAAAAATATAACAAAACAATGGGTGTAACATGGTAATAACAATTAGAATGAAAGTTGGATTAATTAAAAATAAATAAACTAAATATAAACAATTGATACAGTTTTAAAAAAGAGTGAAATATAAAGCAGATAAGAGCATAAGTAAAATAATTTCATGAGATATAACGTGATTGAAAAACGTAGTTAAGAGATGGTCATATAATATTAATTGACCATGCATCCACACCATAGTCTTTCACAACATTCCATAACATACTACTTTTCACCTGATTGCACACTTTCTCCAGCTAACCGAATGCACAATAAACCTTCTCCCTTACTGCCATACATTTCTCACTCACATGTTGTGATGCGAATACATGGTCCATGCAACCTCTACCTGGCATTAAACCACACTGCACATCCTAAATCTTGTCTGCAGCTTTTACACTCACCCTCTAAATTTTTAACTCTCTCAAAAACTTTGCCTTGAGTACTCAACAAACCAATCGCCTTATAATTCTTACTCACTCCTACAGCCTTCGCCTTTGTACAAAGGAACAATGACAGCATGCTTCCAGCCGCTAGGAACATTCAAAATTCCAGCACACACATTGAACAACTCACACAATCTGGTGGGTAGTACCATGCCCCCACACTTAAGCATTTCCCTTATGATTCCATCTATACCCGCAACTTTGCCATTCTTTAACATTTTTTTATAGTGTTTAACCCCTCAGTCTTGTCATTTCTTTCAATTATAACATTTTACCCATTCTCTGCTATCAGGAGATCATGAACAGCGTTTATGTGCATATTAGCATGTCATAAAAATTTGGGGCCTGCTAATTTATATTCACTTATAAAAAATAAATATATTGGTTTACTCAGAAATACAATTTGATAAACAGTTTATTACCTTATTGATTCAATGCCATTAATCTATTTATTTTTTTGTAAATAAAATATTTGTTAGTTTTAACCAAAGCTTATGTTTTTTCCTCAGGCTTGAAATATAATTTATATCTTAGAATTAGTAATAAAAAAGGTCTTTAATAAGGCTTTTTATAAGAAAATTGTGCTATACTTTACATGATATTTTGTAATTAATGTAAACATTTTTAAATGATTTTATGAACAATATCGGTATTGTGAAATTATCTGAAAACTTAATAGCAACCATTGTATCTGTAATAGGGCTGTGATTTGTTTTGTTTAGTGATTCTTGTAACCATTGTTGTCGATAACATTCTGTTAATCCTTTTGTTAACTTAACAAATTGTATATCATTAGTTTACACTTTAAAGGTACTCAACTGCAGGACTGTAGAGTTGAAACGCTTAGCCTTTGACTACAACTCTCTTTTTCTTACTGTCTGACTCCCACTCTTATAGAAATGGCTAAAATCTATTAATTAATAATACAAATTTACTCCATTAAAATTCTCCATTAAAATTCTCCATTATAGATGACTTCATGGGTAGCTTCTTTGGCACTGTGAATTTATGTTTGGATGTATTTTTTCAATCTAAATTACGAATATTGATTTTAAAGAATCATAAATGTGTAAAATTAAAATGATATATTTATCATATATTGATATAATATTATAAGTTTTTATATTGAAGCTGAAGTCGTAGCATTTGGATTAAATATTTTAAGACTTATTTCTCTAGTTTTTTTTAATGAGAAATATGAAACCTTTTATTTGCAGCAATATGTATTAAAGTATGTCTTTAATTCTCGTTTTAAGTAACATCCATAAATGATGACAAATGTGTGTTTATAAGTCGTTATCTCACGGATGTTTATTGTTATCCACAAGAGGAAAAACGGTGACCTGGTGGTCTAGGGGTAAGGTGTCAGACTTCTGTGCTGGCGGCCGGGGTTCAATCCTCGGTCCCGGCACAGATTTATCTGATTACCAAACCCTTCCTTCACCTCTGACAAGACATCTTGTGAATGTGGGGAATGCCAGGCCTCCACCGTGGTTCGGATTCCACGTTAAACTGTAGGTCCTTCATTTCATCTCACAATCACCCTACCATTACACATTAGCGTAAGTGCGTATAACCCGAACGGGTAGTAAGACGCGGTGCTAATAATAATAATAATAACAAGAGGAAAAAAAACTGTTCACACATTTGTGTGCTGCCAAAGATAGCACATTGATGTATCATTCTAAGCATTTTTGAGAATACATACCTGGTGAGTAAGGAATAAAAATTTAGAACACAAGCCCTACTTGATCAAATAATACCCAATCTTTAAATGTCTTTGTTCAAAATTGTGTATTTACAAACATTTATAAAAGAAGAACCGGGTCACATTGTATATTGTTTTATAAAAAGTGTGCAGACGTCACAGAATTATGGGTCAGTCTACCAGTGGCCTGCTCTATAAAAAATAAATCTAAAATCAGCAAACACAGACAAGAAAGTCAATGTATTTATATTACACATGTTAAAAGGGACAGCATCAGAACTCCTGGTTTAGTGTATGAGTATGTGGAAGTAGATTTATATAACTTTTCACAGTGTCAGGTATTCATATGGCACCAAGCTTAAAAAAAACCTCTTTTAAATTTAATGTTTTAACTATAAAACGGTACTTTTTATAAAGATTCAAATTTTTATTTGAGATTTCAAAGAAAATTTAAGATTCAGATTAGAGAAACTTAGGATTTAACCCATCTCTAATATATTCCCATCCTTTTTTGTTACATTTCCTTTGTCTTTTGTTTCTGCTTTTATGTTCTTGTCGATGTGTCAGGGCCGTTTACTTTTTTTATCTTTAGGATTTTGGTCACCTTCTTTTAGGATGTTGTGTTGCATACGTCATTCTCTCACTTGATGAGTTTCAATATACTGAAACATAGGTTTAATTGAACAACTAATTACTAATTTTCTTCAAGCAATTTGTCGAGTGACAGCAGAGCAAAGGATTAACTGCATTTCACTTTTCATTGTAGAAGCCATATTGTGTTTGGATCTTTCCTTGTGTAGTACTGTATTTTTAAAATTTTGAAATGTAAATAGACATTTCTTTTCCTCTATTGCCATGATTTTAAGTTGATATTATTGATGTGTTTAGGGTGTAATAGCAAAAAGATATTTTCAATTTTAAAAGACCAAATGAACTTTGTACTTGCTATGACCAAAAATTTATGTATTGTTATAGAGTAAAATTATTTAAATATTGTATTAGAAATGTTAAAAAAAAAGTGGTTGATAAAAGTGTTTCTCTTATAAGTTTAATAAAAATTATGTCTAAAGTATGAACTGTATTTTTTCTTTAATCTCTTTAGTGGGGTTCTTATATTATATTTAGCTATTGTGAAGTTTTTTTGTTATAAAAATGTTATACTGTGCGCTGAGGGTGAGATTATTTATTTTTAATACATCAAATTATGAAAAATTTAACATTTTCTAGCATTTATACACACAACATAAGCAAATTTCTGATTGTAATAAGTATGGGTTAAGCTTGGCAGGTTTTGTTGTTGTTTAAAACACTATAAATACTGTGCACAATAAATAAATAAATCACACGCTAATATATTTTCTATGTAGTTGAGATGTTTGATGATCTACTTCTGATTTTGTCATTAGAAGACACTCAAAGTTTTATTAATCAAGATATAAAACAATAATTACTCATTTACAAGAACTAGGTTTTTTATTTAATAAATGAAATTTAATGTTGTTTGGAGAATACGTTAGATATTTTGATTGATATCAGGTACAGCGCTATATACAAGCATATCTCCTCTAGTTATGTTACGCAGCCACTAATTTTGAATATTGTTTAGTAGACATAAATATTAATACATTTTACTTCTTGTTTTGTATATTGGATTCTGTCTAATCTTGTGCTCTGATCGTCAACTCTAAAGTTTATAATGTTTTCCTTTCTAAAGTTTATTTTATCAATTGAGAATAAATTAACCTTGAAGCCTATGTCGATTCTATGTTATTTGTTTTGCATTAGCATTAAAGCAGCTTGGTTAGGACACCTGGGCTTGGCATATTTGCAAGAACAAATAAAGATACCTGGTGACAAACATTCTGTTATTCTGTGTGTCACAACCTTTTCACTGTGGCTGGTATCTAGAGCGTACATTCTAGTATGCTGAATGCTTAGTGAGAAAGGTTGAAAAGGATTTGAGAATTTTATTAAAAATTAAAATTGGGACGTTTGGATTCTCGATCCCTTAAATACTATGATATTCAAGAGATTCAAAATTCTTTAAAAATCTTGAAAAAATATCTTGAATATAATAAAAATTTGAAGAAAATGGTAAAATGACGGAAATCTCTCCTTTCTACAAAAATGCATTTAATTTACTAAAAAAAGTATTCTCTTTGTTGTTTATGATGTAATAGACATGACAAACAAAATAACATCTGTTAGTGATCTTAAACACATTCTTGATTTTTTTTTAAATAGTTTCACTTTCAATTCAATTGTGTATTTTTAAAGATTTAAGAGTTCAAATTTGGATCAGAGAGAAAATTTAAGATCTGGTTTCTAAATTTGAATTAGATTTGCTATTATACTAATTTGATAAGATTAACAAATTCAAATATTGCTCAGTATTACTAAACCTATTTGTTGAAATTGTCAGAGCTACACTCAATAATATTCTTATTACTATAGACCACATGCTTCTAACTATTTCTCCCTGAAATGAACAGGTCAATCATCTTACTGGCAAAGACTTTAAAATGAGGTCACAAAGATTCCCTTCAAAATATTTGAATTATTGATGCAATTATTTATTTTTGGGATATTTAATTTATACTTCTAGAACCTAATAACATGACTCATTTATCATCACAACCATCATCATTATTATTATCAACATGTACAGTTTCCTGTTACTCTGACAGGGTCTCTCTCGAACAAAAGCTTCTCCATCTACTTCTGCCCTCCTACCACCTTTCTCCCTCCATACCGGCCCAATCCATTCCTCTCCACACTCTCTTTATCCATCTGTCCCTTGGTATTACTCTTGTCTTCGTACCCACCAATTTAATTTAGAACATCCTCTCCTCTTCCACCTTCTTCCCATATCCATACCACCTCTATCTCGCCTTCTCTATCCAAGCAGTACTCAAATACCTACCTGTCAAGGACACCCCCAAGAGGCTCTTTGAAATCGGGGAACCTCCGTTTTTTTCTATTCATTAGAATCTAATCTATTTCTTGTAAAGAAAAAAGCACCCCCCTCCCCTCCCCCCCAAAATATTAATAATTAATGTTAGAAAACCTACAAAACTGGGAAATCCGAGTTAAATGTGTTTTTTACTTACTTTTATTTTTACACTAACTCAAATTGTAATAATAATGAATATAATAGTAATAGTCAACACAAAATAGGTTAGTTAGGCCTAAATGAAAAATTATTAGCTATAAGAAACTTCAAATCAATTCATTTGGGTCCAGTATTGGTGAGATTAGTGAAACAAACCTCCACTTTTTTCCCATCACTTCTTGAAGATCAGGCTACTTCCCCTCAAAAATCTGAAGGCACGTCAAGTCTATTTCTATACTTGTTTTTCATGTAGCATAGTGTAATTGTTATTTTAACTTTTCATTTTGTTAAATTTTGGCGGTTGTCGCGGACCACCTTTAGGGAACCAATGCTCTATCTTATCCTACATAGTTTCCTCCTTGTCTCCCTACCTTTCCTTCATCACCCAACTTTCCGATGCAGGTTGCAATATTGGTTCATAGTACACCCTGTACATCTCTAACCCAAACAAGCCTTCAAATTCCTCTCTCTCTTTCCCATTTCTCTCTAGTTTCATACTCTGTCCTTTACCACACTTCCCAAGTACTTGAATCTTCTCACTTTCTTAAGTTGACTTATTAACTAACATAATTCTAAAACATAAGACAACAGCCGTTTCCTTCGTCATTGATTGATCACTGTGAACGGGGAAGTACCGATTTCATTAATGATACAATTTCCTGCCATGACAAGAATCTAACCTGGGACTCTTAGATAAAAAGTCTGGCATGCTACTGAATGAGCAAAAGTTTGAACTTTGAGCTGATTGATAGATAACATCTTGTCTTGGTTCTGCCCTGAGAAAGTAGAGTTTGAACTCGGTCAATAAGGATTATGAGTTTTAGACACAGCCTGGACAAAGTCTGGAGGGTTTGTACCAATGACCGTGCAGACAAGATGCCATTCTCATATTATATGGTAAACTGGTGATGAGGAGGTCGAGGCTCAAATCCTGGATGGGTGTACTAAGGGCAGTTTTTATTATTGGTAGGCAAGCATAATTATCTAGTTTAAACTTTTGTCCTTTGTTTACCTTGTAAGGTAGCAAACTTACCGTGCCTTGGATTATTCCACTATGGTATAACGTATAATATAGGCTTATAGTGTATTTTTGGCAAGAATGCTACCTTTAGGGTAAAGGATGTGTTCTTTTGATATCTCATCACTCAGTAGAACATTCATTGGACAAGTATCAGCGGACATACATTTCCATATGAGGTATTTACAACAGAATCGAAAAGATTGGTAAAATGGGGACTGATTGAGGGAGAACATCTCGTAGAAACGGTTTTAACAACCTCTTTTTTCCCTGGAAACACTCCACATGACACCACTGTGTTGTATGTTAAAGGAACAATATATCGTGTAGAACAATTAAACGAGTTAGGTTTTATTATTAACTGTATATAATAACACTTTTTTTTTTTACAATTTGACATATCTTTTACTTTACATCCATTATTGTTTCCAATATGTTGTCTGGGTCAGTTTTTTTATTCAAGATATATACTTTCCACTACCGGCTAGCCAGGCTTGTCGTTACTTCATATGCTCTATAATCTACCTTAAGACTAGGACAAGCACAACATCCAGTCCCCAGCCGTTAATTTATCAATGTGAAAGGGTAAACTCATATTTCGCCAATGATAAATTTTTGGCCATGCCAGGAATCAAACCCGGAACCCTTACCTTTGTAGGCAGACATGATACCAACTGAGCTAAGATGTTGGGTTGATTGAGCATATCTGATAGCTAGAAAAAGTTATTAGCTTTGATTTCACGTTTGTATACGTCAAGTAATGTGGTCTGCAAGAGTCATGTTTGATAGCTATTGTCCAAACCTATAAATAGAGCCCCGTAAAAATATTTTTATTTTTATTTGAATCTCGTTTTTTTGAATATTACTTTTTGTGTTGTGTTTATTCAAAATACATGTTATTTGAGGTGTTTATGTACTATTTACATAGGTATTGAGACAATGTATACAAAACTGAAATTTATTATTGAAACCTTATATATTTGCTTTAAATTTTTTTTGTCAAATTTGTCTGCATATTTCACAATTTTTTAGCCTAAAATTTCTGCTTAATTTCTTCCTAATTTCATGTTTATTTATGATCCATAAACTGAAATATTTATTATGGGAATGTTAATTCTGAAGCTTAAAAACAATCAAACATTCCTCAATTATCTTAAAATGTTCTCTTTAAGATTTGATATAAGCCTGGGAAAAGACAGGTATTCATTTTGAATCTTCATATAATTGGTTGATCTCACCAGCAACTTTAAGAACAGTAAGGTCACAAGTTTTACAACCAAGTAGACCAATATTGCGGAAAAATAAAATCTAACTTGTGTGCGATGAACTATTATGTACCCTAAATCAGATGTTCTTATCGAGGCGCAGGATTATTATTGTGATTACAGTTATATTTGTTAGTTAAATTCACACAATGAGAGTATAAATTTGAGGAAGTGAGATGCACGAAGACTTAAATATTTTAGGAATTCAGCCCGTTTAGCTTTAGAATTAGTCTTTGGGTGCTTATGAACTCGAACAAATGGGTTCCTAGCATTGGAACTGCAAGCGAACTCTAGGAAATGGTCAAGGACATCAGAACTGTGTTCTTATTTATAGTTTGTAGCCTAGCACATCTCACATCTTGTGAATTTTTGTTTGTTTGAGGTATTTGAAGTGCAATTTCTGAACCGACAGATTATTTCATCTCACATATAAATTATATTAAATATAAAACAAACACAACACCTAGCCTCCTGGCCTTTAATTCATCATCTTAAAACAGAAGCCACAATTTTACCAATGATAAATTTTTTGGCCATACGGGAATATTAAACTTGGGACCTCTGGATCAATAAGCAGACGTGTTATTGATTAAGCTAAGGGGTTTGGGGCACTTTATAACAAAATAATTTTTTTATTAAACATTGCATCATAATTCAAAGCCAGAAGAGATGATAAGTCACAAGAGTCAAATATAGTTTCCAATGTAATACACGTAGATTATTTGTCAGTAACCGGTAGCTCTCGCAGCAGTATTCAGGTGACCCAAAATTACTTTGTTAGGCTAAAATAGGTATTTAAAAAAATAGTTTAAGGTGGGAATATATGGAACATGTGCTAGGGGCATTATTTTTACAGTTTTTATATAAAAACTTTTTTTTTGTGAAGAAAATCAAACATCATTTCTCAGTTTCATTATCAGAATCATAGTTTAATTTCCTTCAAGTGGTGACCTCAACAGTTATTGAATATCTGTCAAGGGTGTCCTGGAATTTAATGACAACTTTAAGATATTTGAAGGTGGTTTACTTTTCATGGGTAGTAATGATTTATGCCTTTCTTTATCGTAAAGTATAGTAATAGCATAGTAGGAAGAAAGGATAATAAAATACAAACTTTTTTTAGTCAACAATGATAATTTATACTTTATTTTTAGGTTACAGCTGATAGAATCTTACTTGTGAAAACAGACAATAAAATAAGGTTTTAAATAAGACCCACCAACCAAAAGGAATTAGGAGATTTGGAAGAGCTCCTCAGATTTATTTGAAATTTGGATACCCTTATAACCAATTTAAATTGGTTCTCACATAAAAAAAATGATTATTCCCAACTGGGTAATAGACGTCCTGTATTCATCCCCGCCTTCTAGTCCCAGTTACATCACCCCTAATACTATCTATCAGATACACACACATCCAAAATAGACTGATTAAACTTAACATTTTGATATTCTCAATCTTTTCCAGGTTTCACAGAACAATGAAAAGCTATAAATAAAAACTATCATAAATTTCCTATTTTCTGTCAAGAATTTTGGAACAAATACTATCAATAATTCACATTCATTGGAGATACAATTAATAGTCTCCATTTGGTTATGCTCTCTACATTAAATCTGACAGATTATTACAAAAATCTCTGAAAATTCTATTTACTTTTTATAATTATTTTTATTTCCAGCTGTAGCCCTGTTTTCGTCCTACAAGACCAAAGCAAGCACACAAAAAAAGCATAAAAATGGGGAATAAATGTAGAGTAAGTCAATAGGACAATAAAAACAAATACATAAAAATACCATATATTTGCTCCTGTTTCCCCGCAACCCATTCAGCATTATTGCCCTAAACAAAGGAAAGGGATCACCAGAGGATAATTCAAGAGTATCCTAAATATTTAATTTTAAGTTCCAGCAGTTAAGAAGGATTATAGATATTAAATCGCATTTTGTATCATACACAAATCCAAGGGACATGGACATTTAACATATTAAATATTTTCTTATTAACAGAACTCTTAATGTTTTCTTGCAAGTTACACAAGTATGAGATCAAAAATTCTTGTATCTTGTCTAAGTCAAAGGACGTTTGAACATTGAAAATTATTAAATAGGCACAAGTATAAAGGACTTCATATTTTGAACATATTAAATATCACACAAAGCAAAACGACCACAAATTTAAACATATCAAATATTGCCCAAGTCTAAAGGAATTCTTAATTTGAACATATTAAACATCGCACAAAGCAAAGGATTTCAAAATTTAAATATACCAAATATGCACAAGTCAAAAGGACTTAAAATATTAAAACGTATCAAATATTTCCCAAGTTTAAAATAAAGTACTTCATAATTTGAACATATTAAATATTGCACAATGCAAAAAGATTTAAAAGTTTAAATAATTTAAATATGCTGAAGTCAAAAGGACTTTGAAATTCAAACAGTGATATTAAGCCGAAGGGAAATTTAGAATTATAATGGTTGAAACTTAATTTGGAGCTTACATTTGTTTCTATTGGACACATAAACATGTCCCAGATAGTTATCCTGCCAAAATTGGCTCGACCACCACTCTCCTGGCATTATTTATTTGATATTCGTCGTTCAGAGGGGGGAAGTAGGGTTTACACACATGAGTTGGATACACAGAGAAAAAAGAGAGGGAAGGGGTAGTAGTGGACGGGGAACATGCGAGGAGAAGCGCCTGGAAGGCTCCAGAATAGTGTTATTGACATACACAACCAACTAGCGGCGGAATGTCTTAATCACTATTCCTGGCAACCTTCGTGAACACATGATGTTGACGCGCCTCATGGCCTTGTGCTTTCAGTCAAAACAATATGTTCGTGATAGTCAGTTGTGCACTTTTAAGACAGACAGCTTGGCACATACACAGAAGAACAGAAGAATGGGGCATTGGTGAGTTATACATCACTGTTGTAGTGGGATATGACTCAAAACTATATAGTGTTTGGTTTTATTATCTTGATCTTGAACATTGTAGCTTTTTTTTTTTATAAAAGCTACACAGCTTTTTCACTAAATTCCCTTGATACTTTCATATTTATCCTGTATATTCCTATCATCAATCCTGTAACATATAAATGTGCAACTTAATTTCTCCCCATAAAGAATAAGTACAATAATATTTATAGAAATTATAGTTCCACTTACTGGCGAAACTATTGTATGTCCTTCATCTGTTCTGTGGCCTAAGACATAACTCGTGCAAAAAGACGGATTGCTGAAGATAAAATTTCAAGACTCAGATCTTAGTGTAATGTATAGAGAATATTTGTTCCCCTTTCCGCACTATTATTCGATATTTCTTACCTTTTCTTGTGGATATGCTAAAAGAAAATAAAGTGTAACAAGGATAGAATTCAACAAAAAATGTTTTATATTTGGTTTCAATGAATATATTTTTAATGCCTTACTATTTTGAGTCAGAGAGGTAAATTTGTTTTTTTGTTCTCCTACATAAGCATACTCACTACAATTTTTAGTTTTACATCTTTCTTCCACCATGTGCAATTGAATGTTCTCCTACAATTTTCAGTTTTACATTTCTTCCGTCTGCCAAGCTCAATACAATCTCCTACCTGAGCTTGCTTACTACAACTTTCAGATTTACATTTCTTCCGTCTGCCAAGTACAATACAATGTCCTACCTGAGCTTGCTTAGTACAATTTTCAGTTTTACATTTCTTTACTCCTCCATGCGCAATACAATGTCCCCCTACCTGAGCATGGTTTAACATTTCTTTCCACCTCCATGTGCAATACAATGTCCCCCTAAACGAGCATGCTTACTACAATTTTCAGTTTTACATTTCTTTTTGCCTCCATGTGCAGTACAATGTCCTCCTACCTGAGCATACTTACTACAATTTTCAGTTCTACATTTCTTCTTTCCCCCTCCATGTGCAATACAATGTCCTCCTACCTGAGCATACTTACCACATTTTTCAATCTTACATTTATATATTCCTCCATGTGCAATACAATGGCCTCCTACCTGAGCAATCTTTCTACAATTTTCCGTTTTACATTTCTTTCCTCCTCCATGTGCAATACAATGTCCTCCTACCTGAGCATGCTTACTACAATTTTCAGTCTTACATTTGTATATTCCTCCATGTGCAAAACAATGTCCTCCTTTATAAGCATGATTACTACAATTTTTTGTTCTACATCTGTTTCCTCCACCATGTGCAGTACAATGTCCTCCTTTATGAGCATTCTTAAAACAATTTTCAGTTTTACATTTATTTACACTTCCATGTGCAATACAATGTCCTCCTACCTGGGCATACTTACTACAACTTTCAGTTCTACATTTCTTCTTTCCCCCTCCATGTGCAATACAATGTCCTCCTAACTGAGCATGCTTACCACAATTTTCAATCTTACATTTATATATTCCTCCATGTGCAATACAATGGCCTCCTACCTGAGCAATCTTTCTACAATTTTCCGTTTTACATTTCTTTCCTCCTCCATGTGCAATACAATGTCCTCCTACCTGAGCATGCTTACTACAATTTTCAGTCTTACATTTGTATATTCCTCCATGTGCAAAACAATGTCCTCCTTTATAAGCATGATTACTACAATTTTTTGTTCTACATCTGTTTCCTCCACCATGTGCAGTACAATGTCCTCTTTTATGGGCATTCTTAAAACAATTTTCATTTTTACATTTATTTACACCTCCATGTGCAATACAATGTCCTCTTACCCGAGCATACTTACAACAATTTTCAGTTTTACATTTCTTCTTTACCCCTCCATGTGCAATACAATGTTCTCTTACCCGAGCATACTTACAACAATTTTCAGTTTTACATTTCTTCTTTCCCCCTCCATGTGCAATACAATGTCCTTCTACCTGAGCATGCTTACTACAATTTTCAATCTTACATTTCTTTCCCCCTCCATGTGCAATACAATGTCCTCCTACCTGAGCATGCTTACTACAATTTTCAATCTTGCATTTCTTTCCATCTCCATGTGCAATACAATGTCCTACCTGAGCATGCTTACTACAACTTTCAGTTTTACATTCTGTTATCCCTATATGAGCTAAAAAATGACTTATTCTGTGAAGATGTTTAGTACAATTTCTTGATTTGCATTTTGTGTTAGTTGCTTCATGTGAAATACAAAATCCTCCTGATCGAGCATGTTTACAAATTATTTTGTCTTTTTGTTTACATTTTAAGTCCTCACCAGTCAAATAATTATCCACACAAGCTCTTGTTGTATATGTATTTTTATTATCACCACTATGATTGTCTTTAATATATTCTCCCTTGTGAATGGAATTTAATTTATAACACGATCTTTGTATTAAAAAGTTACTGCAATATTCTTTCTTGTGTAACCCATTAAAAGACAATTCTTGATTCTCTTTAACAAACGCAATATTAGAATCAGAGTTTACTTGAACAAATAATTTTGACTGCAATATTTCACTTGATGAAGACGATTGCTCTTCTAATTTGATCTGTAAACACAATTCAAGTAGTAGGATTAAATAGTGATTCAATTCCCATCATCTGGTTTAAAATAATGCCTCAACACAGAAATAAAACCTAAAGATGTTGACTTCGTGCAACAATACTGAACAATGAGACCACAACCACCAGCAAGATAATCAAGTACTTAACACTTGGCAGAATACAATATATCCTGAGTTGCTGGTAGATTAGAATTCAGAATTAAGCTCAAGTAGCTGATGTCTCCACACAGCCATTTATTTTATTTGACTAAAATATTAATGATGCTGTTTAGTCTGTATATTCAAAATATATGCATTGCTGCGTTGTGCCGGTTAAACTTTCTGTTGGTGTGCATCATCAGTTTAAGCCGTTTGTGTTATAATGCATCAAACGAGTGAGGTCAGTATTAATTTGTTCATGCAATTTTAGCTAAGTATTCAGTGGTCCTCCAGTAGGGGCTCCTCACGTGTCAATCTTTAACATCTAAGTCAAGTGGTAGGGATGATTTCAAAAATGAGTGATATTAGATTAAAGTGAAACAAGTTATGATTTGTGAACAAGCCTTGCAACATAAATAATTAATTATCAGTTTTATTTCCATAAGTGTAAAAGGCTCATGACATTCTGAATAACGATTGATCTGCATAAGCCATTTATCTGGCACAGAGTCACACGGTTTCTCTCATGCTGGAGATGAACAACTGTAGCCATTTTATCTTTACAGCCTTACTGGTCCACAAACAACAATTTGGTCATTTTGTTGATCAGCTAAATCAAGTCAATTTAGATAGTGGGTCCTGTCACAACCAGCACAGTGGCGTACTCCCAAATATAGAAAGTCAATTAGTGAAATTAAAATGCATAAAATATTTTTTTATAAAGTTAGTCTGTTCATGTGTTTTTATTCATTATAATCATGGTGCAAGAGCATCTTTAGCCACTAGCCCGGAATCATGAGTTTTAAAAGGGAAGCCTCATATGTTAGCCAAAATTTGTAAATCAATAATTTAATGAAAGAAACATAAGAATAAAATGAGGTAAATGAAGTTATTGAAGAAAGTGATCTTTAATTGTAATTATAATAATATAATTCAATTTAAGCAATAGTTAATGTAGGATAGAAATATGTTGTAAATGGTATTAAATCTAGGAGCAATTGAAAATTTAAGTATAAATACAGTCAATATCTAAGAGGATATTAAATATTAACAAATGTGAGTCACAATACTAATATAAAGAATATATTAATAGAATTA
Source organism: Timema monikensis (assembly GCA_902151445.1). Lineage (NCBI taxonomy): Eukaryota > Metazoa > Arthropoda > Insecta > Phasmatodea > Timematidae > Timema > Timema monikensis. The sequence goes on from CABFVZ010003147.1 coordinate 61,714, forward strand.
TAATATGCCATTGATGTAAAAGCAATCGTTATAATTGTAGAATAGAAAATGTTGTAAAAGATCAGATAGCAAATTTGAAAATTTAAATACTGTCCTTCACAATATCTAAAAGGATATTAACATATTAAAAAATGTGAGTCTAAATCACATATAATAAAAAGACAAAAATATTAAAATACATGTAATAATATCACATGAGTCCAAGTGAGAGTTGAATATACAATATAATGAAATATAACAAAGTAATAAGGTATATATAGAAAACTGTCAAAAAGTGAAGAGAAAAATTGAATAAAGGTGATTGAAAAATTGAATTCTATTCTTATCTTGAAATTGAAATTCCCTTGTTCCTTGTAATGCTTGATGTGAATCAATCAATAATCGACATGTTTCAGCGTGACGTCGGCGCCATCCTCAGGGCTAAATGAGACAAAAATCCAAGTAAGTTGTGGTGTAAATAATCCAATGTTAGCCAATGTGAAAAAAATAAAATAAAATTGCTAAACAGGTGTTAATAAGGGAAACATATCGTAGAAAATGAAATATCATATTTACCAATAAAGATTCCTGAGATGAGTTCCTTCAACAGAGAATGGAATAGAACTAAATTAAATTTGAATTTGATGTGTAAATGTAAACTATGGTTATACTGTTCTGGAAAAAATAAAAGTCAAAGATAATGAAACTTAAATATAAAGGTGGTGTGACAGCCGAAAAGTGTTGAAAATCAGAAATAGATAGATAGAAGAGTGAATAAGTTAATAAATGTAAAACAAGGGGGCAAAGGGGAGTTGAAAAAAGGAAGATATAAAAAGGGAAGAATGACAGTTCAAAATCTTCTTGACACTGCCCTGAACAGGTCATTTGCTAATATGGTAGGAAGGGCTGGAAAAAATAGGATTATGTTTTAATCTTGTGTGTTGGGGAAGTTTTCTGAAAGTATTGATAAGAGTTTGGTTTTCGAAATTGGTTTGTTCATTTAAAACTGTTTTGTTGTTATGTAGCGCGGTTTGGATGAAAATGTTCTCTGCAGTGTTCATGGTTGTGCCTTTAGAAGAGCTGTAAATTAGTTTCATACATTTATCCATAGGAGTGGGTTGATGGCCAGATAGTTTGAGATGTTCAGAGAATTTGGATTTATTTCTGTCGTATTTGAAGTCGCTTATGTCCTTAGCAAATCTAGTCAAAATTCAGCGTCCAGATTGACCAATGTAAACACTATTGCATTCACATGTGAGTTGGTAAATACCACTTTTTTGATATTGGTCGGTTTCATTCAGATTAGCATTGTTAATATATTTTTTAAATATTGTTATTGGTGCTAAAAGCGATTTTGAGTTTGCGTTTTTTGAAAATGTTGGTTATGTTATGAATGTCATCGACATAAAAGCAGTAAAATTGAATGTTGAAAAAGGTTTTAAGTTTATTTAATAATCTATTGTCATAATGCTGCAGATAGATTCCAGATATTAGACATGAGATGGGAGAACTCATTACTAGACCATCATTTTGGGAGTAGAACTTATTGTTGAATTGGAAGTAGTTTTGGTTTGAAACAGTTTTGAGGATGGATATGATCTGTTTGATGTAATCAGGGGAAGCATTATTATATTCCAAAATATTTTTAGTAATATCAATGGTTTCATTTACAGGAACATTAGTATATAAGTTATATCTAGTGATAGAAATTTAGATTGATCACTCAAGGATACTCGTTTAAGTTTGTTATTTACACCACAACTTACTTGGATTTTTGTTTCATTTAGCCCTGAGGATGGCGCCGACGTCACGCTGAAACATGTCGATTAGTGATTGATTCACATCCAGCATTACAAGGAACAAGGGAATTTCAATTTCAAGATAAGAATAGAATTCAATTTTTCAATCACCTTTATTCAATTTTTCTCTTCCCTTTTTGACAGTTTTCTATATATACCTTATTAACTTTGTTATATTTCATTATATTGTATATTCAACTCTCACTTGGACTCATGTGATATTATTACATGTATTTTAATATTTTCGTCATTTTATTATATGTGATTTAAACTCACATTTTTTAATATGTTAATATCCAGAGGCGGCCCTAGCAAGGTTTTCAGGTGGTGCGAGATCTCATTATGGCGCCCCCCTGTACATAGAGACAAAGATAACTTACATTTTTTACATCAATAATAACTCAAGACCTCCAAAAGATTAGCATAGTATTAATATGGATTAGAAAAAATAACAGTAAAAAGAAACAATATTTGTTTGAAAAGGTTTATTTAAACTACTATGCTACAGATAACGCTTACATCACGCAAAAGTCAAATTTACATCATAAATTAATTTAAAATTAAAACAAATTAAGAGGAATGCCAGGCCACCACCGTGGTTCGGATTTCACGTTAAACTGTAGGTCCTCCATTTCATCTCACTATCACCCTACCATTACACATTAGCATAAGTGCGTATAACCCGGACGGGTAGTAAGACGCGGTGCTAATAATAATAATAATAATAATAATAATAATAATAATAATAATAATAAAACAAATTAAGAAATGAAAAATAAACTAAAAAGCCTAGATTGCCACTTTCCTCGCTTTTGCGCTTGCAAATTTTTTTATTAATTCAGAATAATTCAAGTCCTGGGCAATACTATTGTCTATAGATAAAATTGCTAGATCTGACAGTCTATCCTGACACATGGTTGAACGTAAATAATTTTTAATTAGTTTTAATTTACTGAAACTTCTTTCTCCATTAGCGACAGTTACAGGTATGGTCAGCAAAATTCGAAGTGCTGTCCACACATTCGGAAATATATCCTGCCAACCATTTTGTTTAATAAGTTGGAGAACTTTTATTGGTTCTGCTGATTCAAGCTCTTTCAACAATGGATTCAGGTATAAAAGTTCCTCAACCAATTCCCAACCAGATATATCACATTTTCCCCCATCGGTTAAACATATTTCTAAATCTGCACAGCCTTTTTCCAATTTGGACTTTTCAGGAATTGTTTTGATATTGTATAAAAAGGACCATGTATCATTAAATTGGGATAGTTGTGTAAATCGAGTTACCAACGCATTCTCAATTGTATCGATCATAGGGTAAAAGACGTTCATTTTAAACATTTCTTCAGGATCTGTTGGTGTCTCATCTACGGCCTCGTATTCAAATAATCTCTTCTTTCTTCAGGATCGAACTGGCTTAAAATAGGATCTGTTCCAGCTTGAAAAGCAATTTCCCTAGCTGTTATCAGAGCAGACGAATGACCCCAGTACTCTTTTACAAATTCCGAGCAGTTCTTCAGCAATTGTGAAGCTTTTGGTAAATCCATAGTTTCAGACTGCATAGCCTTACTTACAATGTTTACTTGAAACAATATATCATACCAAGCCACCATTGTTACTATAAACTCAAATTGCTCCATGTTCTGAATCAGTGACAAGGCCTCTGATGCTGCAACTGGGTCATTCGTTTCTTCGTGAAGATCCAGAAGGGCTTCACGAACTGAAGGGTAGTGATAACGAACTGCAGCGAGGCTAGAAACTCTACTCTCCCAACGAGTTTCACAAACTTTTTTCAGTGATAGTCCTTCTACGTGCTTGGATATCACTTCCCATCGCTTTGTTGATCCAGAGAATAGAACAAACAGTCTTTGAAGAAATCCGAACAAAGAAACCGATTTAACAGATGTTTTGGCGGCATCTGCTATTACCAAATTTAAGCTATGACAGCCACATGGATTAAAAAATGCTCGTGGATATTGGTTCAGAATTCTGCTTTGTACACCTTTTTTTTACTCATACCATATTAGATCCATTATCATATCCTTGGCCTCGACAATCGTTCATATCCAAATCAAACTCTTGCACGGTATCATCAAGAAAGAGGCCAGTAAGTCCAGCTCCCGGAGAGTCACTTACCGGCTTGTAAGCAATGAAACACTCACGCACTTGGACTTCACCTTCATTAGTGTCAACAAAACGCAATGTTAAAGATAATTGTTCAACGTGACTGACATCAGGAGTGCAATCCAGTATGATGGAGAAGTATTTAGATGACTTTACCGTAGTCAAAATTTTATTTCGAACTTCACTTCCAAGTAAGCCAATCAACTCGTTTTGAATACGCTTGCCAAAATAGTGGACATTAGTCTCCTTATTAACAATACGGCGGAGGTGCTCCATCATCACAGGGTCGAATTTTCCTAGCAGTTGCACTAAACCCAGGAAGTTACCATTATTAGGAGTATATAGTGTTTCAGATCCAGAGCTTCCTCTGAACGACAAATTATTACCAGCTAAAAAGAATACTATGGACATCATTCGTTCGAGGATAGCAACCCACCGTGATTTCTCGTCTTCAATCTGTTTTTGCAAATGCTTGTCAATTCCACTGAAGTTCTTTAATCGAATCGACGCTTCTATCCAACTGTGCATGGCGCGCTGGTGATCTGAGGAAGTTTCGTGAGTTTTGAGACGCACTGATAAGTGTCTCCAGTCGTCAAATCCTTCTTTTCCTAAATTAGAATGGGAGCTTCTGTTGAATAAACAGCAGCAAAAACAATATACTTTATCTACAGATTTAGAGTACACGAGCCATCTTCTTTTATAAGTTTCTCCATTTGGCATTACCCTTTGAAAATGCGTATTTGAAAAATGACGTCCATTTTTTCTTGGATAATTTTCGTTGTTCATTTCGTTACTTACAGGACCTCGAATAATTATTTCATCTCTGGTTGCAGGGTCAACGAGCGACCATTTTGAAATATCATAATTTATATTTTGAAGAGGTGACGGTGATGGTATGTCTGGTATACCCTCTTCTGTAATATTTTGAACTGCATATGACATTCCAGAAATAGCTAAATCTTCTTGTGTATGCTGCTCTTCATCTCCATGGGCTTCGTCTGAAGAACTTCTATTAAATAGGCCTTCTTCCGTCGCGTGTTGGACTAGTTCTGATGATGATGATGATGATTGAGATGACTTCTCAACTCTCAAAAATTTTGCTAGCAATTTTGCAGCCTTTTCAGTTTCGCCTTGCTTTTTCCGTTTTCTTTTTAAGTTTTGTGCGCCAGATAATTTTTTTGGAGGTAGCGACATGTTTTGTCTGTAAAGAAAAGGATGCATTATACTTTGTAAATATTTTCGATACCAAGGTAAACTGAAATTACCTAAAGTCAATTCTACACCCAAAAATATTGTCACTCGGAAACCTTTACTATGGGAGCAACAAATACAATACATACTAGATCAAAATGTATTGAAAAGCTGATTTTCAAGTTGCGATTTAGGGCGACTTGCATAACACAGTCTAATTCCGTTTGAATGTTAGTTGAACGCAATTTTAATTATAAATTAAATTAGCGCATTGCATAGCAACATTTTAGTTGATAAATACGTTTAGCAATGTTAAATGCTCGAAAATAGGTATTTAACGCAGCTAAAAGTGTTTACAGTACAACAAGAATTAGAGTGAAAGAGGATATTTTATGGAACTAAAATTTACGCCTACATTTATTTTAAAACATTAACTGTCTTACTTATTAAAAAGTCTTAATCAACATCAAAACAACAGTTTAACTAATAACTACTTGAGACATTAAGTAATGTTTAACTTTTTTAACTCATAAACAATGTTTAAGATGTATTTAGTTGACTAACGCAGAATTATTTTTGCTATAGCAACACTTTGCAGATGACCGAATGAAAGATCGAAATCATAGCAAAAAGCCCCGCATCTACTGTTTTAAATTGCATTGCACGTAAAAAAAAACACAAAAAGTTCACGTGACACGTTCACACAGAAACAACGGCCCACAACTGTTGACCATTTGTTTAGATTGATTATTACTTTCATAAGTATGCATTTGTATTTTGTTTATTTCAGCATTATTCGGGAAGAAATAAATACAAAAGAATGGCTAAACGTAAAGATAATTGTACGTATTGTCATACATTTTATTTGTATGAATTATGATAGGTATAAATGCTTTTTACTAACTACTCCATAGCCAAAAAATTATCGAACTTTTCCACATAGTTGAGTTTTGTCAGATAAATTAACAGCTACACAGACTGTTTGGGTGACGCCATTTTGTTAGTTAGGCACTTAAACAAGGGTCCGACAATGTTTAATTTGACATTAGTTAAGTTCGATGCTTAGATATTAGTTAACGCTAAATAACGTTTATGAGTAAGAATTATTTTTACCCAAGTAAAATCTTTATCTATTTCAAGATAACGGAATTTTGACATGAAGGACATGGACAGAGAAAAAAAAGGTTTAGCTGTTTTACCGACGGCGCTAAACATAATAGCCCGAAAGGCGCTGTGCAATACGTTATTAATAATAATAATAATTGTATTTACAAAAAATACGTTCAGGCAGATAACAAACAATGTTTAACTAATTCAAATTGAAGATGTTAAACTGATGTCATGTAAGTCACCCTTAGACTAGCTTAGGTATGATCTATGATCTACGTAAACACAAATATGTCTAATATGATGTTGTTTCTAACATAATGTTACTAATATCTTACATTACATAACAACATATAGGATACTCACAGAATACCTAATTTAACAGTAGTAACGTTTCGACAACAATAATTAACGATAACGATTCAAATTCACTTGGAGCTCGCCACATAGACACAAATCATAACACATGCACCCGTACACGAGTCAACGCCAAGACAACGGCTGGTGATTGGTGAAAGAGGCGCAAGCGGCGCGGCGCGATGGCGGACAGAACTAGTGATGGGCAGCTCGAGTTGACTCGACTCGGTCGGTAGCACACAATCTAGATCACTGTTGTATAAAATTTATTTTGGCGGGTAGAGTTAAGTAGTAATAGGTGATGGGTTTTATTTTTTTCGCAGACGATCTATTGTTCCATTTTCTGCGCCCCTCTTATTATGGCGCCCGGTGCGGTCGCACCGCTCGCACCGCCCCTGTTAATATCCTTTTAGATATTGTGAAGGACAGCATTTTAACTTTCAAATTTGTCATCTGATTTAAGATTATTATCTTTTACAATACTTTATATCTTACAATTATAACAATTGCTTTTACATCATTTGCATATTATAATTCTATTAATCAATTCTTTATATTCATATTGTGACTCACATTTGTTAATATTTAATATCCTCTTAGATATTAAGGACTGTATTTGTACTTAAATTTTCAATTGATCCTAGATTTAGTACCATTTACAACATATTGCTATCCTACATTAACTATTGCTTAGATTGAATTCTATTATTATAACTACAATTAAATATTGTTTCCTTACTACAACTCATTATGTTTTTCAAAAATGATCTTTACTGAACGTGAAAGCAATAGGCAGGAATTTGATGACAAATACCACACCGCTTGCACATTTGTGCGGGATTTAATAGAACACGCCATAGAGGTGTTCTTTTACCATTTGGTGAGTTAACAGAGCCAGTAAATTCAAGTAACACTCCTGTCCTGAAATAATTCAGTCATACAGTCATCTGCAATAATATTTACTTTTAACTGCTATGACACTTAAGATTGACAAAACTTTAGATTACCTATTTCTTGTCCATTTATTCACATAGAGATTTAAATTCTATCATGCTGTAAAACTTGGATCTTACATTATTTGATACGTTATTCCCAAAATTAGACCATTTCATTGAATTTTTGGAACAACGAAAGCAAACATTAAAGAATATAAGATCGTTTGATAATGGACATGTTAATTTATGTAAAAATGAAAGGTTACAAGGTTTCTCCAATATAACAAATCCCTAATGAGCACTTCACAAAGGCAGAGCTATTACTGTGGTAATAACATTCACAGTCGAAAAAATGTAATTATTTCCTATATACCAGCTTATATGAGAATAGGCAAGTGTGTAAAACAAAATGGACACACTAGTTTAACTATTACGGTTGGCAGCAACATCCAAAAGATGGAAAACCTATTTAGAAAACCCAGTATTAAAAATTCACCATTTGACACCAAATTGTGATTGTAAATATGTTCCAATAAAGTACAATCCTGCTGACATTAATTCCTAAAGAGCCGTTCCCGAAGATCTTCTTAAGCTTTACCGTTGGTGCCTTGATCAATATTGGCTAGGAAGCTAGGAAAGTAAAATGACCAATGGCCTCATTCTAAGATTATTGCGCTTGAGGAAGAAGCATCAATCGTTTAAATCAAGTGATTCATGTATAAGTGGGTCAAATTCCTTAATAAATCGTCAATCGGTTCTAATCAATAATCAAATTGTAGCAAGTGATAAGTTATTGTGTTCACTTCATAAACAATTCCTCCCAGATGAACCCAATTTGGTGGTGTATGTGAAGTGGATATAAAGTCTGTGAAATTCCACATAAGACGTGTTGTGGGAAATACAAGTCTTATCTTTGAAGAATTGTGTAGAATATTGTCAAACGTGAAAGTAGGCCTCAATTATCGTACTCTTGGTTAGATATCAGCTGATCCCAATGAACCTCAAGAGTCTGACCGCTATGGATTGGTAGTGCTATCACTGAGCTTCCAGGATCAAATTAAACCTATATTCCCATGAACAGACTGCCAACTTTACTTGTCCAACAGTGCAATCATCAGTTGCGGGAGTTGTGGTCATCTGACTACTTGAGTCATGGGGTTCAATGGGTCTCTCGATTCAGGTATGCTGTGCTTCTAAGTACAATTATGTTATAATACTACACTGGAAATGGGTAATGGAAGAAGATGTTCATCCTGGCCTTGACACTTGTGTTTGAGTAGCTAGTGTCATCCAATGTTGACAAACATGTGATACACAAGCTGTGCCCCCTACCAAATTACTTAAATGACTAAAGTGCAGTAGTGTTTTTGGCATATTTTTGGTGATTTTGTTTTCTTTCTATTTTTTTTTAAATTAAAAAATGACACCTGGACATGGGTATTGAATCCAGAACTTGTGGCTTGGCTTAGTATGCCGATACTCTGACCAAAGTTCCTGGGTTTAACTCATATGTACAGGTGTCGTTTTTCAATTTAAAGAATATAATATTTAAATGTGGCTATAATTGTAACTAACAAATATGATTTCTTAGCTATTTAATCCATCATTTATTTCAGTAGATAAAATGTAATATTTTATGGAGGCAGTATTTTGTGTACTGCCTATGTTAAACATTTGTATGTGCAGCTTCTAGTAATGATGGCACTTTATGTTGGTGTGCACAATCAGCTAGAGTTATTTGTTTTAGAATACATCAGCAAGTGATTTATTTATTAATTAGTTTATGTGGGTCAATATTAAATGAAATTTCTAAGTATAATCCAATGTAGTCCTCTGATATGAATTCTATAGCTATCAATTTTGAACAAATGATGAATGACCCTGTCTTTGTGAATATCCTATATGGCTATGTCATAGAACCTTTATGCTGAACTAGATATCCCGGGATCAATCCCCATGTCCAAGACGCATTTTTTTTTAAAAATAATTGAATCATATCCTTTTACCAACAAACACTTACGTGCTAAAAACTATTCAACACTGTATTGTGTTTATTTTTCTTCAATTTACAGCTATGGTAACAAATAAATCGACTTGTAATTTATTGAAAATCTAATCAATATAATAAAATAATATTCTATTCTCCAAAGAGGAAAATTTGACAAAGTATGATAGATTAGATAAATGGTGATTAATTGATAGATTAAGTATCAATAAGCGTATTGTGTCAAATTACAGGTTGTTATTTTACAACAAATATTAGAAAAATATATTTCTATAATATTCAATGAGACCTAGTTTATTCCTTTCATTGTATTCATAAATGTAGAGGATTATTAAAAAATATATTATGAGTTTGAGTAATGGGGTAAGAGTGATAAAAGAGGTGGACTAATATTATTTAATATTTAATTTAAAATTATAGCCAATACCTGAGATTTGTTATCTGGGTTACAGTAGTATTGGGTTGAACCACTTTTTTCGAGAGAAGAGTCAGAGAACTTCAGCTTAGTATTCACAATTTCATCTTCATAATCTGAGGTGTTAAACTCATCCTGCAGGTAAAAATACAAATATTCATCAAGGACAAACAATATTAGCTCCATATATGTGAGGTTGAATTACCTTTTAATTAATTATATTTGTATTGGTGACTTACTTATTATTATATACCCAATAAGGATAGTTGAGATATATGTGAGACAAGGATAAAAAATTATACATGTCAATACTGTTAAGTCTGGTTTATGTTTGTTTGGGTAACACATTCTGACATTGGTGTAGTTACATGGAACTTGTTTCATCCGTCATTATTAGTTAAATTTAAGGATATCTCAAAAAAATTTGCATGTATGTGAGTTAACATTGCTTTAGTGCAATGGTTCCCAAACGATTTTACTCACAGACCCCTTTAAGCTTTATAAAACATCCATTAATACTCACAAACTTGCTCACATAAATATAGAATGTCCGGATGATCGGTACCCAAAATTAAAAGTTTATTTTATAAAAAAAAATCCAGGCTAACACAAAAAGTATACATTAAAAATGATGTACTGTACATTCGATATTACTTATAGGTTACTAGTGTAAATAATGATGTTGCTTCTTCATCTCACATAGTTCTTTAAAGTTGGGAGTGGTTGTAGACAGCTATTATCATGTCGGGTGTGACATTCAGTCCGTAACAATATTTAGATTTTGTTGCTACAAAGCATGAATAATAATAATAATAATATTGTTATTGTTGTTATTGTTATTATTATTATTATTATTAGCAACGCGTCTTACTACCAGTTCGGGTTATACGTACTTACGCTAATGTGTAATGGTAGGGTGATTGTGAGATGAAATGAAGGACCTACAGTTTAAAGTGGAATCCGAGCCACGGTGGAGGCCTGGCATTCCCCACATTCCCAAGATGTCTTGTCAGAGGTGAAGGAAGGGTTTGGTAATCAGATAAATTTATGCCGGGACCGAGGATTGAACCCCGGACGCCAGCATAGAAGTCTGACACCTTACCCCTAGACCGCCAGGTCACCCACAGCATGAAAATTCAGCTTCGCGCACTTGAGTTGTTGGAAACTGTAAAAGTTTAAATACTGCCCCTTTAAACACTTGCGAATATTCATGAAGAAGAATGAAGGAGGTAAATAACAATGTAACTGCAAAAACAAACAATTGTATGATTTTGAGCCTAGTAAGAAGTTCAGCAATCTGAAAGAAAATATTGCACCAATAGTTTAAACTGCGGTAGCTCAATCGGAAATTAAGATATTCAACCGAGGGTTTCTTGGTTAGATATTATTCTAACAATCATAATGAAATAAACATATTTTTGAGTCAATTAAAGATGTTTAGTAATTTTTTTTTTGTAAAAAAATAATTTATTTCTAAAAAAAAACAACTAGTATTCAAAGAAACCATTACAGAAACTATCCCCTGGGTACTGTCCACGGATTCTTTGGGATACACAGAGCACCGTTCGGGAACCACTGCGCTTAGTGTGTTGATTATTGTTTTGCTTTTTTGCTTCTAGAAGATATTTTATGGTTGAATTGTAATTAATAAGAACTAATGTCCATATTTAAGTATGAAAAGACTAAGTCTATGGTCACACAGAGAACACAGATTGAGGTCGATAGCTTAGATATTACAGCAAACATCATATCATTTGATATGATTAGTGAGTTTGAATATTTAGAAACAATTTTTAACTAGCGATAACAATATTAGATTGGAAATTAGAAAAAGAATATAGTCAGGAAATGCTTGTTATTACTAGGTCAGTAAGTTGTTGGCATATCGCCTGCTTTTAAGGACTGTAGAATTCAGAATAGATAGAGATTTTAGTAGAAGCTAGTTAGGAAATAGGTTTAGAAGTGAACGCTGAAACAACCAAGTATGTTCAGAGACAATAATTTAGAGTTTACTACAAAGAACAAATCATTTGACATGATTAATGACTATTAGGGTTGAAATAAAGAAAATAATACATTTGGGAAATGCTTGTTATTACTAGGTCAGTAAGTTGTTGACATCTCACCTGCTATCAAGGAATGTAAAACTTAGAATATAAAAAAAACATAATTTTGCCAGTTGTTCTTTATAAGTGTGGAACATGGTCTCTTACCTTGAATTACAATAACAAATTTAGGGTGCTCGAAAACACAGTGCTTAGGAATATAATGTGGTCCTACAATGGGTGAAGATAGTTGGGATTGGAGAAGGTGACATAATGATGAGCTGCATACCCTGTATTCATCACCAGACATTTATAAGGTAATAAAATCTCGCAGGTTTTGGTGGGCAGGTCATGCAGCACGAATGGGAGTATATAGTTCAAGTTATTGACTGGCAAACCCAATGGTAAAAGAACACTGGGAGGATAACATTAGGATATACTTGAGTGAGAGATAGGGTTTATTGAGATAGACTGGATAGAATTAGCTCACAATAAGGATAGATGGCGTACTTTTGTGAAAGCGGTAATGAGCTTTCGAGTTTTTAATGTCATAGAGTAAGTAAGTAGAGTAAGTCTGTGTTTGAATAAAGTCTATATTTTTAGAAACATCTTAACACCATTTACCATCACTTGTGTTATCTATAATCAGATGAAAAAACAAACAGTACTTATTTTACGAAGATACCCGAAGGCTTTACATTATATTTTAGGCTAAATAATGTTAGGCCAAATGACCCTAGGCCTACTGTCTCGACTCCATTAATACAAGTGTATTTAAATAGCCTCGCAAAAAAGTATATTCAAAATAGGTTATTAGTTATTGCAATATTATATAATTTTGTTTTACTTTAAAGCAATTATTATATATGTATGTGTGGCGTAGTTGGCTAACGCGCTTATCGTGTTGAGCTCGACTGCTGAGGACGGGGAGATCAAGGTTCGAATCTCGGTCGGTTGAACTGGGAGTGGTTTTTCCTAAATGGTTTTCCACTCTCCTTCCACGCAAATGCGGGTTAACTTCCTCTAATTAAACCTTCCCAATTCATAATACATTTGCATAATTAGTACTTAAGCATATATTATTATTATTAGCACCGCGTCTTACTACCCGTTCGGGTTATACGCACTTATGCTAATGTGTAATGGTAGGGTGTGAGATGAAATGAAGGACCTACAGTTTAACGTGGAATCCGAACCATGGTGGAGGCCTGGCATTCCCCACATTCACAAGATGTCTTGTCAGAGGTGAAGGAAGGGTTTGGTAATCAGATAAATCTGTGCCGGGACCGAGGATTGAACCCCGGCCGCCAGCACAGAAGTCTGACACCTTACCCCTAGACCACCAGGTCACCGACCTTAAGCATATAACCCAAACGGGTAGTAAGACGCGGTGCTAAAAATAAATAAATAATTATATGTAAATAATATTTTGAGTGTAAATAATTTTATTTTATATAGATTTAGATTTTTGTGTTTCAATTATGGTTGATATTTTACGATTGGATTTTAAAACGTTTTTTGTGTAGTGAGTGTGCCAACTTTAAAAAATAAGTTATTTAATGGTGAGTGACTACCTTAATTTGTTCTTTGATTGGAAGAAAGCCATCCCACATGGATTTCATTTTCACGTTTGATGTTTGAAAACATTCCGTTTCATAATTTATGGTATCATTAAAATTGGCCACAGAATTGGATTCCTCCTAGAATTAAAATACATGATTGTATTAATATCAATTTAACATATTAATATAGCATATGAGTTTTTAAAAAAAACCTTTAAATTGTGTTTAAAGCTTAGATGTTCTGCACACACAAGATAAATTTTATATATCAGAGTACAAATTTACAAGTTCATAGTCAAAGTAGGCTACTATTTAAAAAAAAAAAGCATAGCATGTGTTTCTAGTAGTAGCTACTGTTTTTAACACAATTTTGATACGTACTATCATTATTTAATTTAATGACAAATGTATTATCTACCCTTAACATTAAGATACTTACCCTTAACATTTATGTTCACAGGAATAGTAATCTATGATTAAATTTTCCTAAGGCCTTTAAGAAAAGAAAAAAATGAGAGAGATAAACGGCCAAAATTGATAATATTTTACTTTATTAAGTGTTATTTTATGAGTGTTGATAATATCTTTTAACAGTGAAAGCTTCAGGTCTCATGATCTAGCGAATAAATACATGTAACTAGAACTAGTAATTTTACTAGCAACCAAATAAAGTTCTTACTATGAAAATTTGACTGTAACTTAGTTTATTTTATAATGATATTAGCTTAGGTAAAATTATGAACCATGCAAAAGTAATAGTTAGCTTAGAATAAAACAATTATTAGCACAAACTGTATAGCCATGACAAACTTTTAACTTACTGTCAATATAACCTCAACTAACAGGATTGCTTGGTGAACATTTTTAACCCCACAAACTCACACACACACACACACTGAGGGTGGTTTTAGTTGTCTTCATTTATATGAAGCAACCAATGAAAAAGAGTAAATTCAGTTATAAACTTTAGCCGAAGAAGGACAAACCCAACTCTTGCAAATAAGAAACAATTTGTATTTTTATCTTGTTTGAAGAACTCTTGAACAATTGTTAATGAAATTAAACATGAAAGTGTACATCCAAAGTAGAACACTCATAACTGCCACAACCACGTGTACAAGTTAGATGACATCAAGAATATAAAAATCTCAAATTTATGTTTATAATATTTATCAGGATACAAACCTAGCATGCCAAACCAAAGGAAAATAAGACATCTTACAACTCAACAAGTTGGTCCATGTATATGATTCTACATTTCCCTTGGGATTGTAGTGAATTTATTTTTATATAGACCTAATTATTCAATCTTATACAACATTATAAATCTTGGTATGATTAGATTTACTTTTTAAAGTGTGAAGTAATAATAAATATATGAAAGTAGCCATACATTGAAATAAAACAAAAACAATTTGTGTATACTATATTGAAAAACTTAAGGCCAAGACACCGACTCCGTATCCTTAGGTCCGTAGTCCGTGCTCCTGGTCTATAAGAAATTCTACTCGCGATTACAGTCTCAATATCCGTAATCACGTGACCGTTTCAACCAATGAGATAGTAAGAGACTTCATCCAATCAAAAAATTCGAAAGAAAATAGTCTACAGCACAGAGCATGCGTCAAGCAGTCAGCTGATTAAAGAAACCAAAAACAACTTTGTTGAGAAAACTTCCAGTATTTATATTAAAATATAGGTTAAGAACAATTTCAAGAAATACATTTATAACTTTATTTTAACTATCAAACTTAAAATAATAAGCGTTTGCAATAGCCTGAAAATGCTAAACCGATGTAGGCTTACTAATATTTTGGATAAAAAATCACTAGTATCCATAATTTATAAATTACAAAAAATTAAATGACACTAGTAAATGGAGTATAAACCAAATAATAGGGGTGTTGAACCTACAAAAGCAAAGCCAATATTTCTGAGATATTGGTATTTCTCAGAAAACACTTTCCTAGAAGCCGCTCTTCCCGGGGTGTTTAGATTTTTAGAAAAATGTTTTTAAATAGGTCCGCGTGTAGCCATCTTTTCATTTTGTATATGTTTCCATAGCGACTGATTCTATCACTGCTATTCTGTCTTTATTTCAAGGTGCATGCACATATTTACTCGGCTGTGATTGGTAGTCCGTATATAAACGAGTCCGTAGAAAGTTAAAGTTGGGCAACTTCTACGGAGTAAGGACTTAAGGCCAGTCTTCAACCAACATACCCGCTTGTCGGACTCGCAACTACGCAATCGCAAATGCACTCGTAATTACGCTTTTATTAAATACAAAAAAGACTGTCTACAATGAAAAGTCGTAAAACGTAATTTCAACCAATAGGAACACACATCAATGATGACTATAAAAGTCAAATTCATATTAATGTTTTCGAATAAGAAATAAATATTTAAAAAATATTTAAATGGATAAATACACATGATTTTAATTGAAAATCCTGTATTCATTACTATATATTTCCAAGCGTTTTTATCATAGACCAAATAACTTCAAATTATTTGATTTTAGTAGTCCATCCATATTTGTTTTTTGATTGGCTGAACGCAAGCCAACGCAACTACATAAACGCAAGAGATGGACAATGTTCATCTCCTCCCGACAAGCTGGTTCGACAGTTCCGACATACGATTGTGCTTGTGTAAGCTATTGTAGACAGACAAAATTACGTTATTGCGTAGTTGCGAGTCCGACAAGCGGATGCGTTTGGTTGTAGACGGGCCATTACGGATAAGGACTCTGTGGCCAGAGCAATCTGATATTGTAGCATCGATTTCTTACGGACTACGGACCACGGGAACGGAGACTGTGTCAGGGCCTTTATAGTTTGTTAATGTATATGGCAAATATTTTTGAAATGATGATTATAATGTGTAGAAAACTAATAAATACACTATTCTACTAAAGCCCTATTATATAATATATATATATTTTAGTAACTGACCTCAGTTTTGATTTGGTGTTTTACACTCATATAAAATTCATTATCACTTTCAAGTTTGGCCTTAATGCATTCACCAGTTTCCTCTTTCACAAGAGAAACATCAAAACTATCCATTTTGTGTATATATATATATATATGACCAATATTGTATATTATAAAATGTTACTATATAAATCATAAATTGAATACTAAGAGTCTAGAGAAAATGAATACAAATACATTACTAGACTTGGATAAGCGATTATTAGCCAATAATCGATTAATTTAAGAAACTATGAATCGATCTATCGATAGGGAAATACTCGATTAGTAACGAAACGATTATTATTAATATATTTTCTTTAGCCCTACGTTTTACTACAAGTGGGAATTATACGCCTATATTATTTTTACTCTTATAAGGGCCAGTCTTATGACTACCGGACAAAAATATTGCTATTGGGAGGTTAAAGTTAGCGACCAGATAAAGGTTATCAGCCACTTTAATAGTTTACGACGTATTATGAACTGAATTTATCTGCCGGATAGCTATCTCTAAGATAAATATATTTTATGCAGAAGACCAAAGGCTGGTATTGTTTTTACTGTTGCGCGCATGCGTATAAGCCCCGCTGCTACCGCTACTACCTGGAAAGTGAAAACAACGCTCAACATGTTAACTAATGGCGGCTAAACGAGTGCGAGTAAACAGATGAGGTCACATGGGCGCAGAAGCTAAGATGTCTTGCAAGTACTAATTTCAGTGTCTGCCAAAATATGGTTAGCTTCATTTATTGTACAACACATTTAAATAATTTGTTCTTATATAACTATAACTCTACAAATAGCTTGTCAGTTTTTGTAAAAATGTGAATTAAATGTTCTAGCTTTATATAGTTAGAGCCCGGGCCTGTGATTACTAAACACGTGAACCAAGATTTTAACCTATAAACAGATTCTGAAAGGCGAGACCTCACTAAAAAACAACGCGTCACTATGGCAACAACCATTTTAACTTCCAGATATAAGTTATCAGGTTCTTAAACAATCCTGATAAAAATGTGATGGAGAAATACATTTTATCTGGCAAATAGATGATATCTGGCAGTCATTAGACGCACTCTTAGCTTATCGACCAGATAGAAATATTTATCTGACAGATTAATATTTATCCAGGAGTCATAAGACTGGCCCTAAGTGTAATATAATATTCACTATTTTCAAACAAAAAGGGTTTTATGTACCAGAGATATATTTTTATACAAGAACTTGGAAAGAAACCGTTAAATTTGTCTCCCCACAATCAATCAGATGACAAACTCAAACGTCAAGCTTTGGTCCTTTGCAAGAGGTGTGTTTATGTTCATCTAGTATAGCTTAGAAAACACTATATGAAACAGCTGTGACTCTAAATAATGAGAGTACGTGACCGTCGCCATTATGTGGGGAAGTATTGGTGGAAGCACGTGCGTTTTGGATTTATGTTTTAGAGAGAACATTTTTTTTAACTTCATACAAATTAATCAACTAAATAAACATTGAGCGTATTCTTTAAATAGCGCATTCATCGGCGAAGAACGGGCTACCTGAAACTGATCCTTATAATGTACTCCAATTGGATGCCGACGTGGGTCAGCGATGTACAGTGATGTCAATACAATATATGATGCAGGCTTTTATGGAAAGCAATTGGCAACGTGATGAAATATCAATGCAGTTATTGCAACCTCAACCAAGTAATCAACAATAAACAATGTACAATACACTGCCCAATTTAGCAAATACTATACCAGTTTTTGATGGGGAGACGACCTAGTTGGATCCAATAAAATGTTTGTGAATTATCAATACAACAGCAAATTTACACTAATGGCAGGACTTTTTTTTAACACTGAGTTGGCGTGTACACACCTAATAGGTGCTGCACAACACTAGTTCCTTTCCCTCCCTACTTATGACAATCAGGAATTGGGGGCAATTTTAAGAGATATTCAGCTGTACATTTGCAAGGACTGTTAGTCTTCCAGAACGGTTTAGAAAAATTAAAAGGCCGCATTCAACAGAAAAATGAAATTGTAGACTGCAACGCAAAAATTGAGATCGCAGGAAGGGAAATGGATAGTGCCATAGTTCCTAGTGTGGAGTTGCTAGTTGTGCCTGACAGTGCTCAAGCCATTGAATCAATTATAGTTAGAACATAGACAGCAACTAAATGCATTATGTGTAGCGTTGGGGCAACGACTCTATGGGAAAAATGCAGATGAGAATTCATTTAATCAATTGGATTTACCCATTAAATTGTGTAAAACAGCAGCAAATAATTTCAAACCAAACAGTGTGAACTTTGTGAGAGTATGTTCGAAGTAATCCGACAACAATTCGTTAGTGTTTAATGGTGCTGTTTATGATCCAGACTATAATGGAGAGTTTTCAGTTAAAATTGTGAATGCCCAAAATAAGTACAGATACCTAAAGAAAAGTACAAATGAGGGTCGTGGAGAATAAGTTCAGGTTATGGAGATAAGTAGACCTACAAGGGAGTTAGCGTGATTTAGACCCCCTGAGTACCAACCCCTCACCAAAGAAAACTTGTTAAAGCCTCAAAGTAAAACGCCTCAAGTAATGCGTAGGATGGTCACCTAAATATCCATCACTTGTGAGACTACAAGTTGAAAGGTTCGTCTAGGATAGATAGAATAAATTAATGGTTAAACGATTACTACTATGATGTCATCGTGACGTAGGGTTGGGATTCGGTTGTCAGCCGGTTGCCTTTGAATCCTACATCAAATTCTAAACTCTAGTCTATGTCCCCAAATCCTCTAGTTAGGTGTTACACATCAACAAATCGTTTACACGCACATGGCAAGTGCCTTCAGACGACTCCCATAAGACTAAAACATTATGAAAACTGGACAACGTGGGAGGGGAAGGGCCGACCCATCAAATCCAAATCCTAAGAAAAATAATCCTTCCAAAACACCCAGTCACAGCGACATCACTCATAATCACAATTATACCACTCACAGGGTACCAATCTATAATATATTGTATTTTCTTGCAGCATCATTCCAAGGTTTCGCCCTCACACCCCGAGGATAAGGGCCAGCGAATGCTGCCTGTAACTCACGAAGCAAAATCAGCCCTATATTCCTTTACAGGCCAGAAGACTCGATGTCCCTGGCAGGTTCGGAATGGACAACAGCTGAAAGACAAAAGATTTCATTAGTACTCACTTTGGCGGTACATACACCACTACTGGACTGGACTCTTCTAACATCGTCGTCGTCAGGTGAGCTTCCAACTTTGGGCTGATCCCTCTTTATCTTTTGACGCCGATCCTTATTATGGCCTTTATTGTCAAGTCAATTTTGTTTCAGCCGTATTCATTTTCACGCCGAAAATCTTTCCATTTAACTTTTCAGACATGAGGACTTTATTCAAGAATAATATTTTCCGGGCTTCCCCTTTTAGAAGGTTTTCTAATTGACAATTGTTATTGGTTTTAGAGCTCTTTTAAATAAATAATTCATAATATTCCTTGGTGACTCGTTAGTTAACCATAGCATTCAACTCGCTGACAGTTCTGTAATTTAATTTAAAATATTCGTTTGTTTGGTATAGTATTTAAAAGTTCTGTCTATTTGGTGCTTTGTATTATAATTTGTAATTTCCCCCTTTTTTACCTTTTGTATTTAATACGACATGTGTAGCCAACTCTAGGCAAGGGTTGTAGCTACAACGGGAAGAGCGTTTCTAGAATCTCGACATAGGAGTGGTACTAAGATTGCCTCTCCACCAACTTGTGGGTACATTTCCTCTAAATTACCCCTCTCTCATCCCTAGTCCATAAATGTACTGCTGATCTAGGGTGGTGAGACGCGGGCTCACCAACAGCTTCTCATTCGTTTGTTATCTTGTTTTGGTGTTTGGCCCTGAGATAGAAAAGCAGCTCTAATAGCTATAGCTTTATCTGGGGTACAGTCAATAGAATTCGTTCAAATTTAAAATTAGGATGTTCCCCTTGAGGAGAAATTACAATGTAAGTTTTAACTCTAAAACAAACGGAAGTATACTGATGACTTCTTTACGTTGAAATTTCTCAAATTTTGTACCAATGATTTTGTTCAAACCTGGTATCTAGGTAGTGATTTAGATAAAAAAACAAAATTATTACTGTTTTTTGGGAAATAAATTAATTTAGGAGTAGTTTACTAATAATTGATTTTTCATATTTCAAAATTGATCAGAAATAGCATTAACAAATTTTTTTCAAAATGGGTATTTGAGAGTGTTTTACATGATAAAGTGTACACTTGTTTTTAGGAGATGAATAATTAATTTAAGAGTAGGTTACTGATTGATACCAGATTTTTTTAAAAGGTTATTTCAAAATGTAATAGACGATATGAGAAAGTATATAAGATTGTTTTATACCATGTCCGGGCTGTAAGCATTTATCTTGCTAGCTATCTCAAATGGTAAATATTTAATTGACCTAAAGGGGGCTCAAATGGTAAAGCACGAAGATGCGGTGCACATTTAACAAATCCCGCAAAGTTGTTGGATGTTTTTTAATATCTGTGATTGGTTAAAAAGTTTAAAGTTTTTAAACAAAATAAACGACGCTATAGACGACAATGTGTACTTGTGAGATTGAATCAAAAGTTGATGAGTAGATCCAGCCTCCCTGTATCTAAAAATGTCATGTTATGAAGGGCCACGACACAAAATGTTAAGATGGCGTGGGGTTGTTTCATTGGGTCATGTGTAGCTCTAATCCTTGCTACGTTTTTCAGTCTCTCATGCAGCACTTGATGGGGCAGTGAAAAGGAAGGTGTAATTCAGAAGTGATCTACTCGCAATTGCTTGTACAGCTATTTACTAAAAAAAAACCCTTAGTGTACTTTTCTAGGATTCGAACACTAACCCGTGTGCCCCTAGCTAACCAGACTATTGAGCGTGATGCCTTAGATGATGTGACCACCAGTGTGGGTAGTGTTAATCAACATTCAATCAATCGTCTTGTAGTACGTATAAAAGACGGACAGAGAGTCACTGCTGAAGGAGAACGAGATGTTTATTTTAGCGGTGGTCACGCAGGCTAAGTATCAATCTCATATTGGCTGGTTTGCCGGGGACGGCTTCCCAGCCGGGTAAACCTGAGAGTGTATTTTTTATTTTTTTATTAAATGATTTCCCTTTCTCCATTTCTCCATTTACGTGATTACTGAGACATTTCCTCTAAATTGTACCTTCCTCATTCTGGATTCATTTGTGTAATATTATTATTATTATTATTATTATTATTATTATTATTATTATTATTATTAGCACCGCGTCTTACTACCAGTTCGGGTTAAACGCACTTACGCTAATGTGTAAATGTTATGAAGGGCCACGACACAAAATGTTAAGATGGCGTGGGGTTGTTTCATTGGGTCATGTGTAGCTCTAATCCTTGCTACGTTTTTAGTGCTCTCCCATGCAGCACTCTTAGGTTCAAATAACTTGAGATTTCCTTTCTACTTTCCTGTATTTTTTGAAATTATATAACTAAAGAATTATTTTAAAACTTATGGTTAGTCGTCAATAAAAGTGTAAATATAAATTTTTACATTATTTTGAATTACGAAAAAATAAGATAAACAAAATATTCATATAGATTTCTTAATTTAATTAAAAAATACTGTGCATCTTTTAAAATAATATTTTTTTTCCAAAAATTTCTTTTAAATGTATAATATTTGAAATGTATGAGCGGGAGAGCTCAGCGCTATGCAACTAGCGCCAAACTACCCCACAACTATGGTATCATTTAAGCCTCTACCCCACAACTATGGTATCATTTAAGCCTCTACCCCACAACTATGGTATCATTTAAGCCTCTACCCCACAACTATGGTATCATTTAAGCCTCTACCCCACAACTATGGTATCATTTAAGCCTCTACCCCACAACTATGGTATCATTTAGGCCTCAACAACTCCTATTCGTGCCAAAGCTCAAATTGGAGTTATTTGTATCGTTAATTTTAAGTCCATCCAATTTATACTTGGTACTTATTCAATAAGTCCTCGCTATAAAGTATAGAGCTGATTTATTTTTATTAGTAGGAAAAAAAAGAAGGGCCAATTTAAACTTTTGGCCAAGTAACATTTTAGAAAACATTCTAAAATATTTGTAGTACGAAGTGTTGTATGGAATAAAATTGGAAAAATATTAATTTTTGATTATTGGTTTATTAGAATTGAGAATAGTTAAATAATATAAATTGATATATGATAAAATGAAAAATGTTCTATAAAATATGAAAAACAAAGTATCATAACGTTTATTTATTTAAAATGTTCTCAATTCTAATAAACCCATAATAATATAAAAATATATTTTTCAACCTCACTGGTCTTGGGCTACGAGCTAAAGTGGAGTGAGCCCCAGGACCCCATGTTCGTGGGTTCGAACCCAGCCGGTGTCGTCGGATTTTTCTTGAGCGATAAAATCCCGTAGCGCAACTTCCTTCGGAAGGTAAATAAAGCCATTGGTCCCATGTCGATTGTGGGGTGTAAAATAACCCTGGAAGTTATGGGAAAACACCTTTCCTGGCAAAATTGGTAGGCTCTTTCGCTCTTGTTCATAGAAATTCTTGTGTGTTGATGTAATCAGTTGGTTCAGAAAGTGCACTTTAAACACCTTAAATAATTTTAAAGTAATTTTTAAAAACATATTTGTTATCTCGATTTAGCCAAGTATGTAAAAGTGCGATTAGCTAATATTAATTAAGATGGTTGTAAAGTGCTTTGCATAAAATTGTTAGTATTTTCATGACAAACACTTTTTTTTATTGCAAATGTAATTGATTTATTTTATTTTAATATTTCAATACTAAGTATTTTAATACATAGGACGTGATCTGTTTCCAGTTATTTTTTTAAAACTTTTTCTTTCACAAGCTATCATTAAAAGAGTTTTTACCATTTAAAATATTAGTAGCGTCTTCTACAAATAACCTTTAAACGTAAAGATTTAAAATAACGGTATAAACATTTGAATTCAAACGGATATCAAATCATTATTAAAACTTACATTACACCTGTTTGTGATTGAACCTTGGCCTCCCATATAAGAGTCAAGTATTTTAGTGGTGTGACTGCTATTCAGGTATTTTAGTGGTGTGACTGCTATTCAGGTATTTTAGTGGTGTGACTGCTATTCAGGTATTTTATTACTGCAAATAATGTATTACCTAAGTAGTAGTCAAGTAACTTTTAATGGTAATGGCATTATTATTATTTAGCACCGCGTCTTACTACCCGTTCGGGTTATACGCTTAAGTACTAATTACGCTAATGGATTAGGAATTGGGAAGG
>CABFVZ010003148.1:8393-24255 GCA_902151445.1 Timema monikensis
GAGGACGGGGAGATCGAGGTTCGAATCTCGGTCGGGTGAACTGGGGGGGGGGGGGTTCCTAAATGGTTTTCCACTCTCCCTCCACGCAAATGCTGGTTCACTTCCTCTAATTCAACCTTCCCAATTCCTAAATTCGTTAACGTAATTAGTACTTAAAGCGTATAACCCGAACGGGTAGTAAGACGCGGTGCTAAATATTATTATTAATTAAATATTGTTCAGAGTTTCGGTGTACAGCGCCGGGATAGCAAATCTGTGCAAGCATGCGTGTACAACAAGTTGCATAAGAGTTAGGTGCGCGGCACACCACATGTAATAATAATGAAAAGCACTTTCTGTGATGTAGGACCGTCATTGATGACCCTCAGAACGTATTCACATTTATATGTGTACTGGTTTGTTGTTTACTATTAATTTTGATGTGTTCTGCTGCCGTGCTCCAAGATGTTGAGGTGTGTAGTGCTGCACGCCTAACTCATATGCAACCTGTTGTACACGCATGATTGAACAGCTTTGCTCTCCCAGGACTGTACGCTGAGACTTTAAACAAAATTTAATAGAACAAGCTGTATGTACAGTTTGGGCTATGGGTTTCTGAACACCCTATATATATATCGCAAGCAAGGTCAGAAATTTTACAAACTATTAGCCCTTGTGCACGAACATGTACACCCCAGAGCCAAAATTTTAACTATATTTTTTTTTAAATTAATTAATAGCCGTGTCGAAAGCAAAGAGATATCAATAAAATGAAGAGTTAGTTTGGCTGGCATGAATATTGCGCGATATCAACCGCCTACAAAGGACTGAAATTATAAAAATAGGTGGACTTATTGCACGAACGAGTGCATTTCAAAGCTAGAATGTTAAAATGTCTACTAGAGTTTATAAAATTAATTAGAAACCTCCCATACAATGTTGGGTACTTTAACCACGTGTTAACATACAGTATATTAAAAGTGATAGCTGCGGATCCCATGACGTAAGAATATAGCCTATTAAAGTAGTTTTAATACTTAGCTTTTGTATTTTAAGATAATGTCCTTTCTACCAGAATCTACTATATTAATAAGGTGGAAACCATAAATTGGAGTATCACGTAGAAAATAATTTAGTTCCACTTACAGATAAGCATTTCGGATATAGTAAGCAAAATATCATTTTATTTAAATTAAATATGTGGCTATGCTTGTGCTAAAACATGAAATATGTTTTTGTAATTAAAGTGAGTGGGTAGCCCCACATATTTTTCATGTTAATGAAAGCCTCTTCAATTCAAAGTTTTGAAACCACGCTAGTGTCGTGTATTGCACTGTTTCTCAAACTGTGAGGTGCACCTACCTGTTGTTTCTTGGCACCGCGTCTTACTATTCGTTCAGACTATGTGCTTATGTAATAATTACGCCAGTGGTTTTTAGAGATTTGAAAGGTTATATTTAAATAATATTTAGCACCGCGTCTTACTACCCGTTCGGGTTATACGCTTTAAATACTAATTACGCTAATTGATTAGGAATTGGGAAGGTTGAATTAGAGGAAGTGAACCCATATTTGCGTGGAGGGAGAGTGGAAAACCATTTAGGAAAAACCACCCCCAGTTCACCCGATCGAGATTCGAACCTCGATCTCTCCGTCCTCAGCAGTTGAGCTCAAAACGACAAGCGCGTTCGCCAACTACGCCACCGAGGCGGGTTAAATTTATATAAAGGTATCCACATTTGCGTGAAGGGAAAGTGCAAACATATTTTGGAAAACCACTCTCAGTACACCCAACTGAGGTTCATCTGACCGTCATCGGCAGTCTAGTCTACTACGAGTGTAGTGTCTTAGACCATGCGGACACCAATGAAGGTGACTCTCTGTTGAAGCATGAAGGGGGTTCAGGTGAGCTTGGTTGCACCTTTGAAAAAATAATGGTAAGTTTTTATTATTCTTTGAGGCTCTAGTTCACTTCCAAATAAGTATATTCATTCTTCTCCGACAAATAAAGCAATAAAAACTATTGCGTCATTTGCATACGTGTGAAGGTGATATTTCACCAATGATGGCAATCAAACTTAAGCTAAAGAAGCGATTGGCAGTTGAAAGTGACCTTCCTTGATTCCTCCTAAAAGTAGAACACGACCCAAACCAACCTTGTGATAAGAAACAAACGCATTCTCCCCAATGAAAATTAAATATTTATCTTTTAATAAGCTTTTTAATTATGTCTTATTCCTTATAAAAAAATTACTTTTTTAGCAATATGTTTTAAGGGTTATACGGTATGTAGACTACTAATTACGCTAATGGATTTAGGGATCAGGAAGGTTATATTTATAGGAAGTGTACCCACATTCGCGTGTAAGGAGAGCGGGAAAATATTTTGTAAAACCATCCTCAGTTCACCCGACCGAGAATCTCCCCGTTATCAGCAGTCTAGTCTACTGCGAGAGTAGCACCTTAGACCATTCAGACACCGAAGCGGGTAACATGTAATAATTAATGCCTAAATAGCGTGCTTTCTTTTTATATTAATTTTAATACAGAATCAATTATGGACTAACACATGACACATAACAGTGAGCGTTAGCAATTCACTCTAAATTTTCTAGTGAGATTATTTTGAGTGCAGAAAGTTGGTAGAAACCCTGGTGAGTTGCCAATCGCCGTGGTCTTCTCTCAGACGCAGACTCGTATTCCTCGGCAGTCACTCGGGCACTGGTCGGTACATTTGGGAACACATGTGTTGCTCCCATCGTTCACGTAACCTGCCAACAACGACAGTGATGTCAAGAGAAGATATTAATTCACCCACACTGACGGAAACCTTTTATTATATCACGATTCAAGGAATACAACATTACGTAAGTGCCCCAGGCTGTAGTGGCGAAATGGTTTTATTAATTTTCGGGGGTTTGTAATCATTAGTAAGTTTATTTGTTAACTAAGCATGGAGAATGTGGGGAGTGCCAGGCCTCCACCGTGGTTCGGATTCCACGTTAAACTGTAGGTCCTTCATTTCATCTCACAATCACCCTACCATATACACATTAGCGTAAGTGCGTATAACCCGAATGGGTAGTAAGACGTGGTGCTAATAATAATAATAATAATAATAATAATAATAATAACTAAGCATGTAATTAAAATCGGCTCACAATATATCAGTTATTCCTTTATTTAGATATTATTCTAAAATCTTTTAAATAATATGAATACTGTACATGGGTCGTGTGCAGTAGCGTACCCACGTGGGGGTTTGGGGGGAGGGGGGGTTGCCCTGAGATCTGAGAAGATCCGAAGAGAAAAATAAAATGATTTGGTAGGGTGAGAAAGATATGACCAGTTAATCATTGTGAACAAATAAAATATCAGCTTTTCAGAAATAGACTCTATATCAATTAGCAAAAGTATTTATTTCTTAGGAGTGGACTATATTTTATTGAAGTAACTTATTTACATAGACTTATGCATTATAAGGCTTAGTAAATATAAGGGTATACACATTTACCTATAAATTATCGATGATTTGATGTGAAAGTAGGCCTATGTGATGGTTAAGCCAACTTTAAGCTAGGCCCCACAGTGTGATAGTTGGCTAACACACTAGTTTCGTGTTGAGCTAGACTGCCGAGGATGGGGAGATCAAGGTTCGAATCTGGGTTGGGTGAACTAGGGGTGGTTTTTCCTAAATGATTTTCGACTCTCCCTCCAAACAAATATGGGCTCACTTCCTCAAAACTCAACCTTCCCAATTCCTAAACTATTAGCGTAATTAGTATTTAAAAGCGTATAACCGAATGGTTAGTAAGAGTTAGGCCTACTCATGTATTATTTAGTTAGATTCTTAAAATATCAATGACACGTTTATAATTCTGAAAATGTAAATTATGAAGTTAGCAAATACCATTAAAAACCTTTCAAAAAGTCTTCTATGTTTATATAATGGAATAATTTTCCTCTGGTGGTTGGCGTGGAACTTTCCCAAAACTCTTTTGAGCTCCCCCTACTTCACAATCCTGTGTACGCGACTGTTCACACGTTCAGATATCACGCATGACGTAGATAGTGACGTGGTCTATCCGGTTTACCATGGTGAATTATATTTATAAAAAATCTTATCAAAATACCCTACCCGACGCGCAACACCAGTGTTATCGTAAGATATTTTAAATCTTTATTTATTTGAGCTATTTAAAGTGCACTTTCTAAACCAACTGGTTGTATCAGCACACGAGAATTTTCTATGAATTATAGCAAAAGGGTCCTACCAATTTTGCTGGTAAAGATATTTTCACATAATTTCCGGGGTTCTTATACATACCACAATCGACACGTGACAGACGGCTTTACTTCCCCTCCGGGAGAAGTTGTGCTACGGATATTTACCGCTCTAGATAATTCCGTCGGCCTCAGCTGGGTTTGAACCCACGAAAATCGGGTCTTGAGGCAAGCACTTTACTCTTTAAGACCAACGTGGTCAACGTTGAGGGCCTGGTCAATGGTCGTTGGAAGTGAAGAGTCGCATCAGCGCCAGCCCCTAATTTACGGTATCAGAAGAAACCAATTGAGCTTATATAAATCTGTACCGGGACCAAGGATTAAAACCCGGACCCCCAGCACAGAAGTCTGACACCTTGCCCTAGACCACAAGGTCATCAGATACCTATATTATTATTTACTGAATAATTAGGGTCTAGTTGTAACAAGTGTTGTAATTAATGTATTCATCTACAACAGTGCGCTTAGAGGTTTATTTGGGTTATGTAACTGACAATGAAATCCCGGATAGTTCCATAGGTACAGAAGTTAGCGAGTAGAGCTGAATGACCAGTGTTCAAATCCTTGTTCTCTCGTAATTTTTCTATACTTACACAATCGCTCCATCAAAATGTCATCTTAAAATACATATTGGTTTAATTTAATTTAAAATCGTTTAAGAAATGCAATAGTGGGACTCATCATACGCATCATTGGGTATGCAGACTGACCGTCAAATTCCTCCAGTCTGATTTGCTGTCTGCAGCAAGGTCCGCATTCGAATCCCGGGAGGATTTAATGAGTGTCTTTTCCTAAACGGATTATCACTCTTCCTCCACACAAATATAAGTACAATTTCTCTTAACTCCACCTTCACCATCTTTACACACCCTTTGAGTAATAATTACAAGTATGTATAGCCTGGATAGGTCTTGGTATCTATGGTTTTGATATGGTTGTCCCAACAGATTTTTGGAATTGGATATTTAACACTACAACTAAGGATAGTTTACTCAAGGGCGAAAATAGAAAAAAATCGATTTTATCAAAATAGGCTCTAACGATTTTGATCAAATTTCACTTCTAGACATTGATCAATACTATAAACGAAAAGGATACTTTTTTTTTCTCGGCAAAATTACTTTACGGGTTCCGGTCAGATGCGTAAATTCTCATTTTTTTTCCATCACATCGTCGAATCTATTTGAGATATGAAATTACTCATCATTGAAAAAATGTAGGTCTATTTATAATAAAAATATATCATTTGAAATCTATTTTTATAAAACAAATAATTTTCAAGCTAAACGCTAATATAAATATAATTTTTATCTTTTCGAACACTAAAGGTCAAGTTTTGCAGCTGTAAAAACAAATAAAACCCGAGAAGTTGATGGATTTTAAAGTTTCATGACCCCCCCCACCCCGAATCCTAAAAAGTTATTTTTGCAATGCCAGTCAATGTCAGTTTAACCTTAAAAATAAGAGTAGCCTAATAAAGGGCGAGAAGAGAAAAATTCTATTTTCTCAAAAACCGCTCTAACAATTTTGATTAAAATTTGTATCTAGGCGTTGATTAAGCTTATAAATAAACTGGCTATTTTCATTTTTCCATGAGAATGACTTTTAGGGTACTTTATAGAAGCGGAAATGTCCGTATCTCTTCAACTATTTTAGATACTAAATAACTTGTAATTGCACAATTGTAGTACTATTAAACATACAAAACTTTTATTTGAAGCATATATTTACAAAACCAATAGGGAAAATAATTCTACAACAATGATCTATCAGTATATATCTATCAATTTAGACTCAATAGTCAATATTTACCTATTTTATTGGTCAAAATTTAGAAATGAGGAGCTTAATAGCAATGCGATAACCATAAGATGTGCAACCGCTAAGAAAATGTCAAAATTTTAACCGGAATTTGACATTTTAATACGACCCTTGAGGACTCAATTTCAACATTTTTATTTTCTCGCTACCTTACAGGTAGATAAAGTGTTGTGATAGTCCAAAAAATCTAACTAGATATTTTGATGAACCTCGACGTTTCATGAACCCCGGATCCGATAAAGGGGTTTTCTCAATGCCATCTCCCTGTCTGTCCATCTGTCGGTCAGTCTGTACCTCAGGCTGGAGCCTGAACTATTTTACCGATTGGGCTAAAACCTTGTGTTTAGAGTTTTCATAGGGTTGCCCCGAGGCGTTTTTGGAATTGGATATCCAACCCTAAAATTAAGGCTAGTTTCCTTAAGGATGGAAAGAGAAAAAAATCGATTTTATTAAAATCGACATAAGCGATTTTGATTAAATTTCATTTATAGGCTTTGATCAATATTACAAACCAAATGGCTACTCTCAATTTTTCTTCAAAATAACTAAACAAATCAACTAAAGCTATATATTTTAATTGTTTCAGGCAAAAAAAAAACTGGAAAAATACTGACATTATTGGCTTACGTTTTCTTTTAACCCTGACTTAAAACTATCAGAAAAGGTTCAATAAAAGTTGGTCCGACTATACCTGGTCGGCAATGACAGATCCTCTTCATGCATTTTCCGTTGTGACATTGATTCAAGCAGCGTCGCGCGCAGCTAGGTCCCGACATTTGGTACCCCGCGGGACAGATGCACTTGTACATGGAGCAGTAGCCATTCGTGCAACCAGTGGGACACGTAGGCACACACCTCTCTCTATTAGAAACATCCAATTTCAAATACATTATATATATCACATTTATATAAACCAGTGTTTCCCAACCTCGGGGACGTGGGGGAACAATTTGTAAATAACGCTAAAATCAAGCTGATTGAA
Source organism: Timema monikensis (assembly GCA_902151445.1). Taxonomy (NCBI): domain Eukaryota; kingdom Metazoa; phylum Arthropoda; class Insecta; order Phasmatodea; family Timematidae; genus Timema; species Timema monikensis. The sequence continues at coordinate 15,460 of CABFVZ010003148.1, forward strand.
TACATTCAATGCCATTTACAAATTAAGATATTTTTCTTGAGGTATTGGCACCACTGCCTACTAGTTGTAAAACCCACTGAACCGAGAAAAACAAGATAATGTCAACTATCACACTAATTAATAGTCATTTTATTTGTACCACTACGCTGCCAGTACTACATTGATTTTTGTATACTATTAAAAAGTGACGAGAAACAATGCTTTTTAGATAATTTTTTACAATTATCACAAAAAATAGGAAAGGGGTAGAGGGGGTGTTAATTTTATGATATACCAAAGGGGGTGTTGTCAGCTCAAAGAGGTTGGGAAACACTGCTATAAGCTATTAACCCTCATTATACAGAGTGGGACTGAATCAACTAGACGATTTATAACTTGAAAATTAACACTTTAATTGAAAAATAAATATTCACTCGCAAAATAAAATCAAACTACTAAATAAACTTTTTCACTTTTCGAAGATAATGTCACTCAGACGAGCTCCACCGGACGTCAGACAAACCTCAGCCCGTTGTCCATCACTTTCCTCAGCATAGATCGTCTAATTGTTTCCGTCTCATTCTGTATTTTTAAAATTAAAATTTGCTATGAGTAAATTTTCCCTTAATGGTTTTTTTCTTCAGATTTTTTTCATACAATGATATGAAACACACTCTATATTAAGTAACTTTTGAACGTAGTTGAAAAAAAAATTTTTTTGAAAAAATTATATTTTCAAATATTATTATTATTATTATTATTATTATTATTATTATTAGCACCGCGTCTTACTACCCGTTCGGGTTATACGCACTTACGCTAATGTGTAATTGTAAGGTGAGTGTGAGATGAAATGAAGGACCTACAGTTTAACGTGGAATCCGAACCACGGTGGAGGCCTGGCATTCCCCACATTCACAAGATGTCTTGTCAGAGGTGAAGGAAGGGTTTGGTAATGAGATAAATCTGTGCCAAGACCGAGGATTGAACCCCGGCCGCCAGCACAGAAGTCTGACACCTTACCCCTAGACCGCCAGGTCACCTATTTACAAATAGAATTTTGGTCTAAGTTGTCACACAAATGCGATTGTACTACCTCTAAAAATCTTCCTTCCTCATCCCTACGCCATTAGTGTAATTATCGTAAATGTGTTTCTATAACCTTAACAAGTAAAATGCGGTGATAACAATATATTGTAGATGAGCTATAAAATGCAAATTGTAATTGTAAGACACAAATCTGAACCTTTTAATACATAAAAATAGATCTAGTACCCTTTAGGACTGTTAATTAAGAGTTTAAAATAATTGGCAACTGCCTTTACCCTATGCAAATGAGGGAACACCTCTAAATTCTATATTATTCCTCCCAGCTTCATTACTTATTGGTGAATAAATATGTGAGTAGCTAAGAAGGGTAGAAACGTGCGAACGTCATTAGTTTATTAAGAAGTTTTGTGTTTTTTTATAGGAATTTAATATTAAACATATAGGTTTAATATAAATGTTACTATTTTCAATTTTGGTTGGGATATTAAATGTGCACTTTCTAAACTGACATATCAGCCCACGGCCTATAAACAAACCTAAATCTAGAACAGACCCAACAACCGGCAATTCATCACCGTAAGAGCCAGATGAATAATCACTTTTAGAATGCAACTATCATTATTTTGCTCCACATCTCAATACCCGCATTTAATTACCCTGACTAGATAGGATAAAAATATAGTATTTCGTTTAAATGTACCCACATTTGCGTGGAGAGATAGTTGGATATTATTAAGGGGAAAGGTATCTCCAGTATTCGAGTATTCAAACCCAAATTGTATGATTATAGACTACACTGTTTAGTAATTATAAACTACAATCAAGTTTTAATAAGAAGGAACTTTTTTTATTAAATAAAAACATTTTGGGGTCAGTATTTATAACATTTCCTTATTTTATAGTTATTGATAATATACATCAAAAGTGACAGCTGCATATAACACTACTTGACATATGAATACATGAAAGTAGCTCTATTAAACTTTTCTGTCAGATAAAACCCTTTCTATGAAAATTAAACTGTAGTTGAGTTTGACATTTAGTCCATGCTCCCTGACAAATATTTTTTTAACTCACTTGTTTTTTCTCTCGGCACATTCCTTGGATTGGTTCTTGTAGCCTTCAACGATCCTTCGTATTATCTCTTCAAGCCTGATAATAGCGCCTGAACTAGCATCCGTTTCTAATCTCGTTGTCAAGTTACTTTCTGCTTCCTTTTCCGGTCCATTCTCAGAGCCACTACCATCACCAACAATGGACCCATCGTGGATTGGGGGATGGCCAAGATTATTATTGCTATAGTGAATTAGTTGTTGACGAGATAACCCTTCCAATATCTTGTGCTTTCTAGATATAAAGTTTTGACGGACATTTCTTAAATCCTTCTCTTTATCTTTGTTAAGTAGGTTTATGTATACAAGATCTTCCATCTGTTTCAAACCAAGATTTATAGCTTCATTTTTATGGTCATAGTTAGAATCAATACCTTTTTTATATTTATTTTTAAATGGGACACTTAAGTTGCTTCTTAGTTTAGTTCCATTTACATCTAGAAATAAACAATTTAAAAAACAAAGAAACACACATAACATAGCCCACGATGATTTCCTGAGAACTTGAAAGTGAAACATCATGAAAACAATATTAACTGATTTGAACGCATGGGGTTAACAAATTAAGTAAAAAGATCTATGTCAATTTGTTAAACAAAATGTGGTTTTGTCTTAGATAAGTAGGCGCAATTATGGCGGCTTTTTGGTTTCAAATAATCGTTTATTTCCTGAGAAAACCGCCGCTTAATAATTAGTTCTGTAAATTTATTAGTCACTAATCATTAACTTATCGTCTTATCAAGGGTTCCTTTAGGCAACAATTTGCGGTCAGATTACTCACAGGCTGCTTATAAGTTCATGGATAATACAAAGTAAAAAGCTTGGATGTATAAAAACATTGTTTTTATATTGTACTATCTACGTTTTAAAATTGTTTTGTGTTTATATATAAAATAGGTATGAGTGCACTTATTCTTAAATACTGCATTTGGTCTCTTTGTGAACTGGTTTATTTCAGTTGACATACTCCATAGTCGTCCGTAAAGACTGTATGGGCCTACTTTATAAAAGATCGACCCCACAGTAACATACTACAGTCTATACAGAGCACGTATCCTTACTACATAAGAGTTTTACTAAACAGTAACAAACTATTATGTACACATAGTTTGTGCCTGCACTTTTAAGAGTTTGATTCTAGTAAAATATTATTATGTTACAGAGTTTGTATCCACACTTTGTTTGACCCCAGTATTATTATTATCATCATCATCATCATTATCATTATCATTATCATTATCATTATTATTAGCACCACGTATTACTACCCGTTCGGGTTATACACACTTACGCTAATGTGTAATGGTAGGGTGATTTTGAGATGAAATGAAGGACCTACAGTTTAACGTGGAATCCGAACCACGGTGGAGGCCTGGCATCCCCCACATTCACAAGATATCTTGTCAGAGGTGAAGGAAGGGTTTGGTAATCAGATAAATCTGTGCCGGGACCGAGGATTGAACCCCGGCCACCAGCACAGAAGTCCGACACCTTACACCTAGACCACCAGGTCACGTGTTTGAGCTCAGTAACAGACTATTGTGTACACATAAAGTGTACCCTTAAGCCCATACTCTGTAATGTTCGATTAATGCCTTCATGGTTGAAGAATTAACACTTAAAACAAGAGCTCAGGAATTTAATCTATACTATTTACTATTATATCTTTGTCTGATAGCAACAATGTAAAGTGTTTAACTTTGTACCTTTATTCATTGCTTTAGGGATATTTATATTTGTATCAACACAACCTTTCTGTACCTAAAATCTATTAAGGAATATAATAAAGAGTTTTAAGGCTTACTATATGCTTCATAACATTTGTATTCTAAGGGAATGCATATGGTTTTGTTTATGAATATATTCATTAAATATTTATAAAAAATGTGTGTAATATTTATTTAACAACAACTACTATAATACAGCATATAAAACAAGTAACAAAATACTGAATAATACAATAGAGCCCTGTGTGTATTTATATTTAACAAAAAAGATTTATTGTATATTTCAGTAAAAGTCTTCACATTAACAAAGCAAAATAAAATATTTTCAATAATCTCTTTAATACAAGTATATGCCTTGAATAGCAACTGTAACTCCTTTACATAACAAATTAAAGGTTAGCTAACATAATGAATTATGCCTCCAAGAAATACGTGTCAGTTCACATTTAAGTTAGGCTTTTAATAATTGATATAAGCTTTAAATAAAATAAACTTCACTAAAAATAAACAAATTAAACTCTCACAGCTTTAAAAAATCAAGACAAATCAATGCAGTCTTCACACTCAGTGGCAAGTGTAGGGCGGTTTTAAGAAAATGTTAGGCCACCCCTAGCCCCTCCCACCCTTTTGCATGGCAGTTTTTCAATTTTAACACTAAACCATTTTAATATATTGATACATACTTGGTACTTATGTTACTTAAACATTTATTGTGTTTTGTGGAATATTGATTAACCCATTAAATAACTACTTTGATAAAAGCGAACAAATTAAGTTAACAAAAGTAAATTCCTCTTTGCACCATTGTATTGTTAGTTTTCTGCAGACCAACAGCGGTAGCACAATGGTGGCATGTTATACTGTACTGCAGTACATTACTCTGACAATGCTAAAATTATGATGTTAGATAAAAAGAGTTTGCATAGTAGAAAACAATTAGATAAGTTTCGAACCCAAGTCCTTATAAATTTTCAAATTTAAATGTAAGTTCTTCAATATGATCATGTAACAATAAGTTCACCTTGTAAAGGTTATAAAATACTTTGATATAAATCATCAGTCCTCAAATTTAACACATTTGTTATATATTATAGGGTAGCTGAAGGTTTTAAAACGGCTGTTATTGGGAAAAAAGTGTGTCTTAATTTCTGGTCAGTATGGTAAAAATTAATATGCATTTACTTTACTTCATAAGAATTGTTATTAAAAATACATTAACATATTTCAGGCACATTGTGGGATTTACTATAGCCTAAAACCTCATCAATTTTTTTCTAGTCTGGTTTGATTTGAGTTATTGATATTGAATTGAGTAATGTCAGATTTGAAACAATATTGATTTTATCGAAGCTTGAAAACAGACCCGTATAGTTAGTAAAAAGTTGTGTCCTCTCTTCCTTATTTCAAACATATTCTATATAATGTTAACAAAATAACTAGTATTAAACATAATGAACTATATCTTTTTTTTTAAATGTAGTTGTGAGTAATAGCTAAACAATTTATGAATTACCTAAGTTTATATATTTTTTGCTTTGATTTTGTAAAACAGGTACATATTTTTTATATTTTTTAATTTTATTTTACAACAACAAAAAACATAAACATGTTGAATAATTCACTATTAAAGCAATCAACAAATTAGGTACAAAAAATGTTTTTTGACTAGCATATCTATTTACACATTATAATAACTGTGGCCAAAATTGACATGTTACTATTTCACAAGTGTTATTTTATGTTTGTTGATAATATCTATCAAAATTAACAGCTTCAGATCACATGATCTGACATATTATTAAATGAAAGGATATCCATAAACTTCTTTGAATGTCAGATAAGAGACTTCTTATGAAAACTGGGTTATAACACTCAAACAATAATCAACTTGTTCTTGTATACCTGTACTGCCCTAACATTTTGTTAATGTTCGAAATAATAAAACATTTTTTGTCCTATTATATGTGAAGCTATGAAAACAAATAACTATAATATTTCTAGAATAACATTGTCAATCTTTTTATTCCTAAAGACCAACATTTATTTTATGCTAAAAGTGGTTGTCTCAAAGCTGTAAGAAACAGAATGTTTAATTACACTACTCGATTACACTTGATTTGAAGATTACCCAGGTAAAATATGATACATTTGTTTCATAGGTTTGACAAATATTAAATGTGTTTGAGTCTTCCTATGTATGGAACACAATCCATCATTAGTAAATATTATAGAATTGCAAACATATTTTCAAAATTTTTTGTTTCCTCTTAGCAATATATTACTTTTTTATTTTTTGGTGTTAGTGTGTTAGATAGCTGAAACTTATTTTATTTTATTTTATTTTGGAGAACATATTTTTCCTGATGCTCACTTTGGAATTCTTAATATTTGACAACATACAATAATTTAAAAGAACAAATTGTCAGTTTAAGATTTTAATGCATTAAAAATTATCAAATAATATTAGTCATTAATATAGCCTTGAGCAATTAAAATTGATTAATATTTAAAATTTATAAAACTGGTATAGGTTTAACTTCTTGTTAGAGTTAGCAGTTTGATAGTATTATTATTTAGGTATGGTACTAAAAACATTGTTAAACTGCAATAATTTTTCAAGTAAATAATCAATTCACTTTGAGAGTTTAACCTAAACCAGTTTTATAAATATTAAATATTTTAACTTTGAGTTAATTAAATTTTTAAAAACTCATGACTATCTAATGAATAAAATTATTTATTAATGTCTCATGACTAAAACTGTTGATTTGTTCTTTTAAATTATTTTAATTACTGAAGTCAAATATTAAGAATTATTTTAGAATAATACTAAAACAGATAACCAGATGCAACATGATTAATTTACCATTTTATTGATAAGAAACATACATTATTTTTTATAGAATTCACTGCATTTGAAAAAGTTTTGATATCAATTTAATTTGGAATGCATTTTTAATTCTGTTCTTTAATGTTTTAGCTAATTAATATTAAATACTGTATTTTTTAAACTACACAAGTCATTATTTAAGTGATTTTATCAATTACGTAAAACTGTATTTTTGGAGCCAAAAAATACAAATCAGGGTTATAAATATTCGAAAGTTCTATATTTGAATAAAGCTAACTACAAAATGTCATGTTTTTGGGTCTATGGATTATTTTATCAATGTGAGTACATACCAAGTTTTGCAATTCCTTCCAAATAAATATAGGTGTTGATACCTATATATTTCTTAGTTCAATATCATAATCTGAAAAGTGTTTAACATTATAAAATTAACTTTACAAATTCAAATTTTATAAAAATCTGAAGATGATATGTTTAACTAGTATTACTAAAACATAAAAATCCTCACAGTAATAGCTATTAACTAATTTGAAAAGCCACTTCACTACAAATACAAATATATTCTACTTATAAAGTAGGATATCAATATGTTAAATGTTTTGTGACACATGCAACTACAACATTATAACATGTTGCCTATCAACCCTTACTTCAATCCCTTAAGGTAGGGATGTAAGGGATCTGAGAAAAGACTTGGGTTTTTACAGTGTTTATAGCATTTTTTTTTTTTTTTATTTGACAAAATGAATAAAATATTGTTTATATCTAGTTTAATATTCTTCACAAGATGGGTGATATCAACCGGTGATGAATATCTAACATGAGCATAGCAGCATTAGATGAGAAACATTTTAAAGATGATAAATTGTTGTCATTAAATTCCAGGACATCAATGACAGATATATTCAAGAACTGTTATCACCACCGTGTGAAGAAAATCACATTCCTGTTTCTACTGGATTTGATTTATTTTGACCAAATTAATGTTTTGCTAAAAAAAACCTGCAAAAACACTGATTTCACCCCTCTCCCCCTCCCTCCTCTAAATCACCCCCTTAAGTTTTCCATCATAATAATCAACCATTAAGGTGTACTGGTCAAAATAATTTTGTACATTTTTGAGTTAGGATAGTAAAAATTACACAATCACCGATAGTCATCTAGCTGTCACTTAAAGTCTTGTTTTTCTTGAACCAATAACTCCTTAGGTATAGTTTCACAACTTTTTTTTTTTTAATTTCTGGTGAAACGTGATGGCATTTTCATCAAATATAGATATGTGTCTAAAATGATTTTGTTGTCATAATATTTTCACTTACACTTCAAAGTATGTTTAATAATTTCCATACACAAGTCAAGTGATGTTTTATGTAAGCCACGTCACCTGATTATTTAGTTGTTTTTTTTTAAGATCTCACTGGTTAAGGATTAAAGCTAGTTTTCACCCCCAAATATTGGGGGATTTGTAGTGAAACACATTGGTAGTTAAAACCCCCATCCGCTCCTGCCTGCTACGAAGCACATTTGTCTACAAACACAGCAGTTGAACGCGATGCTATGTCAGCGTACTCTCTGTTTCCTGGTGTGCACAGCTTACTTTTCATGTCTGTATCTCGCTTACTATAACACAACAAACAATAATAAAGATCAGCATGTTCTCATAATTTGTTTACATAGATACATAAGCAATACTTATATTATATTTGGAAGAAGGTACAAAAAAAGGAGAGATAAACATAAAAAAAGAGAACAAACATAATATGGATTTTAGAAATAAAACTTCATATTGCTGCCACTGGACAAAGAGGTAACGGCTGCTTCTTTAAGAAAATCGATCATTACCACCCAATCCTTTGAACCAAGTTTCATTCTATTGGAATCCATCAGGGAGGAGTGTTAAACATGCAAAGTTGTAGCATGTCACTCAAGTAAAATGACATCTAGAAACTATAATCTGCACAAAATACTAAAGTGAAATAAAAGAATCCAGAGAATAGAATTAAAACTGATATATTCTGCAATAATATCATTTGTGTTCTACTTGGCGGTTTTATCACACGTCTGAACACTTGATGTT
>CABFVZ010003148.1:24338-47827 GCA_902151445.1 Timema monikensis
CCCCCCCCTCATCCTTCCTTTTTCCTCATTATATGCCCATATTGGTCCTGTTTAGAGTCAGAAAAAAGAGTATATAACGGGTGACCCCTAGGTTCATTCTACTGTAGTTCATCATATTATATCCTCGAAGGAGAAACCTCTGCTCCAGTACCTGAAGAAGAAACTGGTGGTCTTTATGTTTGGGTCATGCGTCTCACCACCACGACGTGGAGGGAATCTCGTCTGATGTTCCAAGTATTCAACAAATATCCAAGTCCTTCAGACTTGTTGTAGTAGTCAAGGAGACTAATTTTGTTTCTGTCAGTCGAAGCGGCTATAATGTTTTCTAAGTCCTTCAGACATGCTGTTTTAGTCAGAGTGACTAAATTTTTTTTCCGTGTCCTTCTGACTTATTTTAGTTAGTCGAAGCGGCTAGAATGTTTTCCAAGTCCTTCAGACTTGTTGTTTTAGTTAGAAGGACAAAATTTGGGTTTGTGTCAATCTGACTTAATTTCTTTAGTCATATAGTCTGACTATATATTTTCCCTATGTCCATATAACATAGCTTAAATACAGGGGCGTTGATCTCTATATGTAATAAGGACCTAGCTTTAAGATTCCTCCTCTCCACAAGTTCATTATTCCGTTTTAAGTCCTTATGACTTAACAATATCCCATGATGCCGTGGACGTCATGTTCACTTGTTCGAATTTTTGTATGTCTACAAGCAGGTTGTCTAACGCCTTTATTTGAGGACCTAATTAGGTCAGTATCTCACAGAATTCTTGTTGGCACCCCTCTTTCTGTGCTACTATTTTGGGTGTGCAAAGTGCAGAACATGATTAGTGTTGTATAGTGGCCCGCACATATAGTTTTTTCATTTGCCCCTTGTTAGCACCTCATTTGTCCAAGTATTTAAAGTTAGTGTGTACTAGATTTGATGTATACCCCAGGAAGTGGGTAGTGGTATAAATGTACTATAGAGTGCTCTGGCAGTACCCACTGGGAAAGGATAGCCGTAGTACAATTTTGTGTTGACACCTGATTGTTAGCCATCTGCTAATGTAATTTGACAGCCCATCCTCTTACCATTTATTATTTAGTGTGTCTATGGGACCTTTCTTAATTTCCAATCAAGATAGATAGCTTAGTAACTCTAAAACTATAAGATTTGTGGTTATATTTTTATTAGTAATTAATTCACCATGTTTTCTGTTTATACCCTTCTGGTGGTAGTCTGGCGCTAGCCTGGCTGTTTTGGAAACCAATACTTTCTATCGACTTGACTTCCTTTTGACTGTTACCATGTTGTCTTGGACATGTACTCTCTTGTACTACGGGAAGGTCCTATATTTCTGGAGTTGTTAAATCCTATCATATTCGTCAGTTTAAAACTTAATATTTTCCTTTATACTTCTAAGAGCTACATGTTTTCCCTAACCAATTTAACGGATATTTATCACTGTTTATTATTCTTTGGTCCTACATTTAATCTTGTTTATCAATTGTAACCCTATATCATCTTTTTATGTTTTTTTATAATAAATCTATTATTGTTACCTATTTATTTCTCTTACTCTTATAAAATATTTTCCAGTCTCTACTTTGTTATACATTTACTTTGTAATAGTTTTTGTTACCTTCTCTACATATTAGAGTAAAGGGGAAGTGACGGTACAAAGTGACTTCTTAAAAGAGGAAATCAAAGAACAAAGGGGAGAAAAAGGAAATTGGAAAAGAATGATATGTTAATATTATGTATACTTAGTTAAAATAACATCTCAGTCTTTCTATAGATTGTAGTTGAGTAAAGTTCTTAGTAAGCCCTTACAACCTGAGCCGGTGCAGTGGGGGGGAGGGGAGGGGGGGAGGAGCATGGGTGGAGTGAGATACCCCATGTGCATTCACACTGAGCGGAAAATTCTGGTTTGGTGGTCAACATTTTAGCCAAGAAACCTTATTACTACCAGCGAAATATCATGTTCAGACAGAACAAAAATGTATAGTCTGAAGTAGCCAGTAAAGATAATATGAATACCATCAGGAGGCTCGGCTATTCCTAAGTGGTATGTTTCTATCCACCTTTACTGTACCTTCTTCCAAATATAATACAATTACCTCATAAAATGAAGTTTTCCTTATAGAGACATATTGTATATTAACATCCGATATCCTTTACCGTGTATATCCTTTATGTAATTCATTTTACTTGTTCCTATGTGTGTTCTAGCATTCTTTACAACTTTACATTTTCTCCCTTTTGTGTTTTTTGGTTTACAATTTTTGGAAGTTGAGTTGCGCGTTTAACACTGCTCCCTGATGAGTTCTGATAGAATGAAACCTAGGTTAGGGGATTGGGTGGTAATGATCGATTTTTTTTTAAAGAGGCAATCATTACCTCTTGGTCTGATGGCGGCAATGTAAAGTGTGAACTTTGTTATTCTTTTCTTTATTAAAGTCATATTATATTCGTCCCTTTTATACGTTTCTATCCACCTTTCTTGTCCCTTCTTCCAAATATAATAGGTTACGTTCTATATTTGAGAGACTTCCCAGAAACATTCCCTATCTATACTCAACAGCTATCTCCCCTGCCATGCAGGTTATCCCTTATGAAAATGAACTATAGAAAACCTATAGTATTTTTGGATTACTAATGAGTTTTAATAGTACTTTAGAATTACTATTGAAATTTAAAAGTATTCTAATAGTATTTTATAATTACTATTGAATTTTAGTAGTACTTTATGAATATTATTGAATTTTAGTAGTATTTTAGAATTACTATTGCATTTAAAAAGTACCTAATAGTATTTTATACTACTATTGAATTTTAGTAGTATTTTATAATTACTATTGATTTTTGTTAGTATTTTATAATAACTATTGAATTTTAATAATATTTTAGAATCACTCTTGAAATTCAATAATATATTGGAAATAATATTGAATTGTCTGTAGTGAAAAGAATACTACTTATATGTTTATTAGTAAATCAATAAATTTTATTAGTTTACTACAAAGATGAGTAGTTTTTTTTTTTTTCTTGTGGTAGATTACTAATTGTAAAATTAAGAACTAGGCCCCAGCTGTGGTTAGTCATCTGTCAAAAAAATTTAAAATATTACTAGGCCTACTGACTAGAATGGTATTTTTAAAAACAATTGAAATTTGTCAAAACCTCCCCAAATAAATATTTATAATAATTTATCTTAATATATTTGAGTATTACTATTGAGGTAATAAGAGTAAACAACAGATACATAATGATGTAGTAGGTGTCATAAAATTTTGCCATTTTGGTATTTTTTGTTGCTCCGCATCTTACCATCTATCCCGGTTAAACACACATGAGCTAATTAGTCCAACTTAATTCTAGAACATACAAAGCACCCAGCCTTTAATTCATCACTGTGAAAGGGTAAAGCCACATTCACTAATGAGAACTTTGTTGATCGTGGAATATCTAAATCATTATTTTCTTACAAAAATCTCTTATATTTTGGCATTGTATTGTATCGGTTGTCGTACTTGCTTTCGGCTGGAGACAGATTTCTGAGAATTTTCAACCCTCTACTTGACACTTTTTACATTAGCAGTTTATGCTGCCTTTCTCAACAAAATATATCTGTGAGAGTGGTTTTTCATCTATGGTGTAAATTAAAAAAATATGTACCGCAATAGGCTAAATTTAGAGCCGGACCTCTGCTTAAAAATTCCACCTGGATAACCAGACATAAAAAATAGTGCCAAGCCATGCAGCCACACCCCTCTCAGTGAAAAACTTTGGGATTCATAATATATCAGCTCCAGAATTATAATTAAAAATTTTGATTTTAAAATATTATGTCTAGGTTTACTTTTTTTCTTTATTTTTGAAAGAATTTGTGAAGAAACTATACAAAACTGTTTTCAGTAAAATAATGTTTTTTTAACTGATCATAACGACTCTCAATAATAATGTTAAGGCTACAACAGTAGGATTCTCTCTAAATAGCTTTGTCACATTTGAAATATTTTGATTACGGATATTTTTTCCAAGTTAATTAAATAGATCAATAATTTACCAAGTGAACATATTTTTAAAGCCTGTCATTTGGAAATATTTTTTTAATCTTTGGAGTACATTAAACTTTTAGACACGGCCAAGGGTTATGATATAAAAAAAAGTTTGAGAACCGCTGGCCTACAGTATTCTGGTATGTGATTAGGCCTTATCCTTCTATTCTCTTTTCAATGTTTGATTTAATACAACTGTTTGGCGCCATTTTTCCTTTGTTGATATATAATGTTATTTGTAAACTAACCCTCTGGTGCTAATGTCCATCTCTGCCACCTCTATGGCAGACACATAGAGGTGGTCGTTGCACCAGAAGAAGCACAGGGAGCGAGGTTGAAGGACATCCATGTCATACTCCCAGTAAAACTCCACCTTGCGGAGTCGGCCCACGTCAGAAGGGTGGGTCACCACCAAACTCCGAGATTGTCCGTGCTGCAGCTTCACGTACCCACTGCAAGAAATGTATCTCTTAACAAGTAGTCTGGTGGGTGGGGAGAATATACTCTTTTATCATAATTAGAGTTGTGACCCGCTTCGGTGGCCACGTGGTCTAATGCACTAATCTCGTGTTAGAATAGACTGCCGAAGATGGGAAGGTGCAATGAAGTTGTTTTTTCTAAATGGTCTTCCACTCTCCCTCCACTCAAATGTGGGTGCACTTCCTCTAAATTAAGCCTTTCTAATGCCTGGCCCATTAGTGTTATTAGTACATAGGCTTGTATCCTGAACAGGTAGTAAGACGCTATGCTTAGGATTTAAAAAATAGAGTAGGGTCAACTACACTATTATTTGAATCTGAATCTCCACTTTACCTTTGCATCTTGAATTTGAGCACGAATCTTGGTAAAGAGGAAATAGGAATATAATGGAAAAATAGAAATAGTATGGTAACTAAATGTTCACATCCTTTCTTATAATCCATTCACTATAACATTCAGTTAAGTGTTAAATTACTGGTTTGGGGCATATTGTTAAGTTCATCTTTTAGGTCTTGAACACCAATAAGCATGAAAACAAATTTAAATTGAATTTTCTCTTTTTCTTTCATAGATGTGAGCCTTGGATCCACTGTTTTCTCGAATATCCTTAAAGATTCAAAGTGTTTCAGGGTTCGATTATTTAAGGGTTCAGCAGTTCAAGTGTTCAAGGATACGAGTATTTGAGAATCATTGTAAGCATGAAATTAAACACACTTCATATTTTAACTTAGAAAACAGATTAAATGTCAGAAAGTGAAAGCAATTTTTTAATGCAACATATAGATTTTTAAATTTTATTTTAATGTTTATGTTAGCTATTAATAAGTTTTTATATCTGACGTAGGTTTTTTCCGCTTCTACTATACATATTTTTAGCACTACTACTACCCTTCTCTAACTTCCCATTCAGGTTATACACTTAGGTACTAATCACACTAATATATTAGGGATTAGGAAAGTTCAATTTAGAGGAAGTTCACCTTAATTTGCAAGGAGAGAGAGGAGAAAACCATTTAGGAGAAACCACCTTCAATGCACCTGACAGGGCTCAAACCAGATCTCCTTGTCTTAGGCACTAGTCTGTTGTGGGAGTAGCGCCTTAGACCAGGCGGCAACCGAAGTGAGTTTAATATCTTTTAAGGTTATATGAATTTTACTAGTTACACTAATTAGTTAAGGAAAATGAAGGTTGAATTTAGAGGACATGTACCTACATTTTTATGAAGGGAAGAGTGTAAAACAATTATCCCTATCATTGGCAGTTTAGTCTAATATGAGTGTGACGCCTTAGACCATGCGGTCACCAAAGCGGTAGCACCAGAGTAGATCATGGCCAAAAGTAGTATATACATGGTTCACTTACCTGGGTGATGCAGGAGTAGAAATGGTTCAGATACTAGACACCTATTGCTAGCAAAATCTAGTGTTTAGTTTTATGTGTGTATTTAGTGTCTGACCTTAAGAATTTCTATGAATCGCAGTTTTATTCAAATAGGTGTATTAGTTATCTCTTTTACTAAAAACTCTATTTTCTAGTTAAATTAAATATATATTTAAAATTACACCTTAACACAAATACCAAGTAAGTGTCTATTTTCCTCTCAAAGTGATTATTCCAATACACTTTATTATTTTATTTATATTATAGATAGGTTGAGTCCTATCTTATAGATAATTTGACTCGAGACCGTTTTGATAATATAGATTACGAGAAAATGGCTTGAACAGATTTTGACAAACAACCTCTCATTTTAAAGGTTAGGGGTCCAGGATGTCAGAAAAAAAAGTAGTTTCCAATGAAAATTTGATTTTCTCAGAGAAGTTTCTGTTTTTCACCTTTGTTTACATCACCATGGAAACCATAATTTGTGTAATAGTGTAGATTTGTAAATAAAATATTTATCTTTGATTAAAGATAGTACCAACTCGATATGAATTTTTTGGTAAGATTTGTTAATTTAGTGACTAATAATTTTGTATGAATGAGATAACATTTGTAATAATTTATCATGTAATAATGTTTGTGGATGTAATTGGTTTAAAATGTATTTTTTAATTGTTTAGTTTAAAATTATTTTATTTATCTATAGCTTTTAAATTAAAACTATTCCTTAGCTATAATTTTGTAACCTGGTTAAGTGTAAAATAAGGTGTAACACCTTAACTTCGCTGGCATAAATAAAGGCATTTAAATAAATAAAATAAAACTCAACTGATATATAGAGAAAAAAAATAAAAACATTATGGTAATTATTTTTGTACTTATCAAACAAAACAATTATATTAGGTTTTTAATTTGCATTGTTGATCTCTATTCTTCCTCATCTTTGTCTTTAAATATCTGCCTCCACTATTGTGTATAACTTGACAAGCCCATTTCCTGTAATTGACTTTACTAGAAAATGGGTTAACCAACTTTGACAAACAAACACTCATTTTAAAGAGAATGGGGTCCAAAAATAATATTATAAGACTAAAACCTAACTTTCCTAGAGAATTTTCAATCTTTCTACTCTGTTTGGGCAGTGGCTTGTCTGTAAAATCATTATCTGTTTACATAACCATGGATACAATTATGTGTGTATAATTTTATATTGGTAAATAAAATATTTCTCTTTGGTTAAAAATAAAAACAACTTGATTCTTAAATGAGTGTTTTGATCATAGAAAAGGGATACGTAGAGCAACGCCACTCTATGGCAAGTAGAATCACATTGCTAGCACTCTCGACGTTAGTACCACAAACTACAAGATTCGAAGCGGTCGTTACACTTGGAACACAACACATTTTGTATTGCGGAATGTTAATTAATCAATTTTCATATCAAATTCAATCAAATGTAACTAAATCCATTATTTTATAAATAAACCACGTTATAAAATATGAAAGCTAGCTAAATTCCTTCTTTAAAATAAACAACAAATTTCTATAACATGGTGTCCAGCAACTTGGAAAACAGGGGAAAGTCAAGGAATGTGCTTAGTCAGGGAAAAGTCAGGGAATTTGATCAAATTTCTGGAATTTTCACATATTTACTAAAATAATAGGCCTAAGCTATTTTCATTTACAATAACCAAATATCAAAATAACATTTTTCTTCCAGTTAATACTCACTAGGAATTTCTTTTAGTTCTGTTGTCTATGTTGAGTATACTAATCTCAATTCTACAAGTCAACATGGAATTTTCATCTCTACTTTCCACCCCTCTATTGCATGTCTTTAACCAAAGTTGAGTCATTAATTCATTAGCCCGTGTAAGGTGGTGTTTTAATGCATAAGTATAATCTAATTGAAATCTGACTTAGATCGCATGACCCAATAACCCATTGCTTTAGTCTGACATCATTTAACCCCTTCATAGAGTGTTACAATTTCAAAATGTGTGTGTGTGTGTGTGCGTGCGCGCGTGTGTGTGTGTGTGTGTGTGTGTGTGTGTGTGTGTGCGCGCGCGCGCGTGGTTCTAGAAATACTACACTAAGTTGTGATTTTAATACAATAATGTTTATAATATAGTGACTCTAAAAGTTGTAATTTGACTCTCGAAAACCTGGAAAAGTCAGGGAAGTTTAAAATATAGTTTGGCTGGACACTCTGTATAAAAAACAACAGTAATGGCGAATTTTACATAGTTCACACTTCCTTTTCTATGGACTTTACGTCCACATATGCCCATTCCTATGTGAAGTCATTGGAAGCTGCTCCTAGCGATAGTGCCCCAAACTACTTTACGGGATCAGATTGTCCTATGAGAGTGCCCACCCCATGGTTTTAGTGCAACAAATAGATAGAGAGCTGGAAGAGGGGTCATTTTATTTAAAGTTCTCGTCATTGCGTGAAGGGGGGAAAATATACGCTTTGATTCAAATTAAACACCGAAAGCTATAATATCTATGTAAAGTTGATAACCTTTGAGGAGTTAACTTTTAATTAGAAAGTTGAGTGAGGGCTTATTATATAGATTTTTCCCCATAAAAACAGTTTTTACTAATCTCGGATCTCTCGAATACCTTAGGATTCGAGGAATTTAAGGAATCGAGGATTTGAGCATCCTATCTCGAATTTACAACACTTTTAAAAGGCAACAACATACAGTAACAAAGCAGAAGGTGTCAATCTCATCTAGTCAAATATTGGCCAGTGTCGAAATACTAAATCATTTGTTTAAAAATGAGTTGTCCCAATGGCTAAATAATTTTTATAATAATGAAAATTGAGAAAAACTAAAGAAAAATTGAAAGTAAACTAATAAAAGTAAATTTGATGAAGAAAGCCCACCCACCTAGGGAAAGAGCAAAAATGTGGGAAGAATCCAACGCACAAAGGTGATATCTTCTACCTTTCTTCTGTTTTCTATAGTAGAGATAGTCACACATGCATTTAAACACAGAATAATATTTCAGCATTGTTGCCTTTATCAAACACAAAGAGAGAAGATAGCGTACACTTGAAACAAACACAGAACTACTCCATTTTGAATTTAAAGAAATCCAGTGTTTGTGTCAACTGTACTTTATCTTCTCTCTTTGTGTTTGATAAAGGCAACAATTCTGAAATATTATTCTATTTGTATTTAAATGTGTGTGTGACTATTTTTACTAGAAGAAAGAAGACAGAAGAAAGGAAGAAGCTGTCACCTTTGTGCATTGGATTCGTCCCACATTTTTCCTCTTTCTATAGGTGGGCTTTATTCATCAAATTTAGTCTTGGTAGTTTATTTTTTCCTTTCTCTTTAGGTTTATGAATTTCCATTATTATTTTTATAACTGATTTCCAACTTTTCCTCCATGCAAAAGAGGTTAAGGATTCTCTAAATTCTACCCATTTTAATTCATTTAATATATGTGAGTAGTCAGGAAGTGTAGTAAGATGTGGTGCACACAAAAACAACACTATATTTTTGAGCATTTTATTGTATTGTATTAAAATGTGGCTATAAAATTCTGTTAAACTTTTGTTGATTTGTTACTTCCAATGTAGGTCACAAAAAAGCGAATGGCATTACTTACTTTGGTGTGAGATCAAGGTTTCTGACTACACCATCCTCGCTGTGTAGAGACACCTTCATGTAGCCCTGAACCCAGGACTCTGCTCGTGGGGGCTTGGCAAGATCGATAGTCACACGGTAGTGACGACCTACCCTCGAGAAACCCAAAGAAATACTGCTTTCACTACAATCACACAAATTGGGATATGATTTTGCTAGTAGTCAAACTACCCATGCGTATTTTATTTATAACTAACAGAAATACCCAGCATTACCCCAGGCAATGTTTTTCTTTTGTTCAAAAGTACAGGGGAAAAAATATCTTCCTTCCATTACTTATGACCCAGTTTTTAATCAATTAAAATATCTAATTAAAAATGTTAAATCCCAGCTTTGAAGTGCACATTTTTGTACACAGAAGCTAATAGCTAATAATTTTAAAATTTCATCTTTCTGCATGCGGTAGATATCACACAATACTAATGACAGACAGACAAAAAAACTCTATATTTTATTAATACAGAAGAAGATATAAACAAATCTGGCAAAGTCATTAACACATGAAAACCATGGCATGTGTTGTAAGGCTGTTGCAGATTTTTTTTATATATATTTTTTTTTATATTCCATTTGTTATGAAAGGTATGAACTGCCATGACCGATTATGGTATCGAGTATGTCCCTATCTTATAGCTGCACCTTTAACTTTTCAAAGTAGCTTGCTAACTTTCAGAGTAGATGGAATATACACTTTTAAACTGAAATATAGCAGTAATACCTTAATAGATTACACAATAGTTAGCGTATTAGATGGGGCCATATTGTAATCAGCTACCTTTAAGAGTAATAAAGTGTATATATTATAGGTGAATATAAAAATAAACCTAGACAAAGATCTTAGCTGGTGAATAACAAGAATGTTCATGATTGAGATAAAAGTTGTAACATTTTTTAATTCATTTATTTGAATGTTGTTTTATTCCACAAACAGTGAATAATTATTGTGAGACTATTAGTGTCTGAAACCAAATGATTGTAGGCTTAGAACATACAACATACGTCAAATATATTTAACTGTCAATTTTTACAATTTTGGCCACTTTTTTTCCCCTTTACTTTTTTATATACCATGCTTGCTGGCAATACCTCGGTTCTCCTGAAATGATAAACACTATAGACTGCCGAATAATTAGAAAAAACATTTAGCTCTGTGATTATGTTCTAAGACTTAGGGTACATAAGGAGTCATCCATAAACACGCAACACGTTTTTCTTACCTTCTTCTACCGCCCTTCCACCCCACCCCAAATTAAACACATTTAGGGTGACCTCTCTCCCCTACTGTTTGTGTTACGTAACTTTTCACGCCAAGTGTGAATTCTGTTATTTCAAAGGGAAGCTTTTGTGACACTAAAAAAAAAGGGACTAAAATTTAATACCACGCAGAATACAGTTTTAAGTCTTGAATATAAATAATTTCAAGGAATTTTAAAACAATACTTTATAATTTTTATTTATTAACGATAATATTACGTTTTCAACATTAAAATTTAAGAATAAGATCTGTGTTACAAAGCACTGTGTTGTATACCCTGCTCATACTAGGAAGTAATGTCTGAACGGTATGTTTACTACCAGAATCTTACTATAGCTAATAGTAGAATTCGGATAGGCAAAAAAGACCTTTCAGACATCCCTTCCTGCCAAAAACAGTGGATACCCACCCTCCCCCCATGTAATGATATGATATGTAGGTATTAGAGCTCACACACTTTCCCCCAACCTTAAAAGCGTTATGTGGTTTATGGATGACCCCTAATGAAACTGCACATTCCATTAATACTGAAAACTGAAAGTCTCAACTTGACAGGTACAACCATGACCCTATATTATAAGCTGCACCATAGTGGAACCAAGCAAGGTAAGCTTTCTATATTTCATGGTAAATGGAGGCTACTGCGATGTTAAGCCAGCTATTAGTAGTCTAGGACAGGGCTTCCCAAACGGTTTTGATTGAGCCCTTGCACCAGATAGAATATATATACATATATATATATATTTACAATATCAACGATTGAGTATTACAAGTATAAAACAAACAGAAAACATCACATATTTTGGCTGTGCCTTCGGCAAATGTCCTTTATTCAGATTTGAAAAATTTAGCAGCCGTAGATAATTCTATTTTATAATTCGAAAAACAAATATGAGTAAATTATAAAATTGCCTTGTAGAGCCTGAATTAATAATGGCGGATCATAGTTTCGAAAATGCTGATCTAAGCTATAGAAGAAGTAAGCTTAATGCTTGTAGCTTTTTTTTAACAAGCATAAAAGACTGCCTATTCATATGAAAGAGCATATGAAAAGTAAGCAAGCATTTTATTTAATAAAAACTAAAACAACCATTTTGGAGTTCAACTAGAATTTTTTTTTTACCAATTCAATAATGAATTGTGTCATGTGTAGCTCATACCCTAGGCCAGCTCATGACCTAACAAAAACATAAAAATAACAAGTAATTTTTAACATGTTTAAATAAGAAAAAGTATTGTTTGTTATTAAAAAAATAGCAACGCAAAAATAAAAATTACATCGAAGAGTAAGAACAATAAATTCTTTGTATCTACTGTTCGCCCACATCGTTCTTGACCATACAGATCATACACTACTTGTGCAGGTCTTAGCTTGTGTCACAGGCTCCTCACCTATTTCCTTTCTTTTGATTAGTTCCAAAAACAAACGGAAGAGAAGAAATTAACCATATTTTAGGTTATTTTTATATCAATTTTTCAACAACGAACTTTTTGCAAATAAAAACTTACAGTAAAATATTGGACAGATTTAAACTCTTTACGACTCAAAATCTAATTTTAAAGCTATAAATTCCAGTGGGTAATAAATAAATTAAAAACAAAAAGTATACAATATTTCATTTTTGCTGCCCCTCAGAATTTGCCGCCCTAGGTAACTGCCTACCCTGCATCCCCCACCCTAGAGCCGGCCCTGCTCATACCACAAGTTTTGTTATCACTTACGGCAGAAGGGGAACTCTTTCCCCGTTGTAAAGTAGTACTTGCTCCCTGGAGTGAGATCTGTAGATACTACGTTAGACTGGTGTGCTTGCAGTCCCATCAGGGCACAGGTGCTTGAGTTCTCTTTACATGTGAAGCAACGACCCTGAGACACAAGTATACAGCTCCATAAATACCTTAAATAGGTACTGTAACTACGCTAGGATCCTGTTAAGATGTAATTTTTTGAAATTACAATCACATTTGTATGTGTTCAACATTGATTACATTTTACTTTATTATTAGTAATATTTCATACATATTGATATTATCTATGAAAAATGACATTTGTAGACCACAATATCTTATGTAATCTTATAATATCTATGGAGCAGAAACCTGGACAATGACTGTAAGAGAGACTAGAAAAGGGGAGGCATTGGGAATGAAGTTTGTGAAGAGCATATTAGCTGTCACAAGGACAAAAAGTTTAGGAATGAAGTTATCTGGGAAAGAGTAGGAGTACAGGGAGTACATGAGGTAGTAGAGGAAGCAAGACTGAGATGGTATGGACATGTAATGAGGATGTAAAAAGAGAGGGTGCCAAATAAAATGTTGGAAATGAAGTGTGTGGGGAAAAAAAGACAATTAGGGAGGCCAATAAAGAGATGGGAGGAGCAGATGACAGAAAGTGTTCAAGTTAGAGGAGAATAATGGAAGAAATTAAAGGAAGAAGAATGGTAAAAGGATAGATTACGAATGAGTCATTTTACTAAACTATACAGTTAATGATGATGAATATCTTATGTACCTATAAATATATGAAAACTGTTTTAGTAACTTTTATATTAAAAAAAATTACTTATCTAAATCCTACTGTACATAGAAATACGTCAATTTGTTATTTTGGTACCGCGGGCCATATAAAGTCTGTTTTCATTCCAAAGTGGTATAGTTTAAAAATAATAATTTAAAAACTATAACTGACTTAAAAATAGTTACTAATTTTAAATATACAAATTATTGAACCATTTATGTCTACTGGCAAGCCAGATGTTACGTTTTGTTTCTAGCCTTGTTAAAAATAAATTTAAATAATTATGACCAAAATCAATAGCTCCAGATTATGTTGTGTGATTAAGTAGAACTTTAAATTGAGAAATGAGAGCCAAAATAATATAACCGCCATAGAAACCAATCCACCACTACTGTATGACTAGACCATTAGCGATACTTTACTGTTTCTAACCCCATCAAATCAAAAGGGAAAATTGCCCCTTCCCCTCCCACTCAAACCCAGATTTGACATTGAGGAAGTAAAGAGAGATGAAACTCAAGGGAAGAAGATTATGGAAAGAAGATATGTGGTAAGGAGAAGAAATTTTGCCGTTTATGGCAAACTCTTTTAAGAAGTATAGGGGGCTCCAAAACTATAAAATTATGCTCTATTTTAGTTGATACTCAAAGTAAACCATCAACCTTATACTCAGTGCTCAAATTGGGCCGGAACGCCGTTACGGTTGATACGAAAAGATATTATGAGCGTTCAGGTTGATACAACACAAGTTTAAAGCGTTCCGCCTGCACACTAGAACACTACTTTTTTGTTCTTCCTATCGTTTCTGAAACAACCTCTATTCTAGTTTGAACGGACCTAGATGCTACTATTCTTCTGTATAGTTTAGTTTATTTTGTATTACACTGGGTTTTCCAAGTATTTGCTTCACAACAGAACCGATTCCTATAACAAGACAATGACTTCAATATACATATTTTACAGATGTCATTCTTTCACTTTCTCTTTTGTTGCCACTATTGTGGGGGTTATTTTTTTGAAAAGATATTTGCTGTTTCTGTTCATAGGTAAAATATTTCTATCTTTAGTTTCACATTGTCTTTCAGAGTGTAAATACTGTATGTTTAAAAAGAAACACACACATTTCGTAAGTACATATTTATTTTTATAAATTATGTTTCACATACAATTTTATTTATCTGCTCAAATTAACTACATTATTTCCTTTTCCCTCAAGTTTTATAATTAAACATATTTTCTTCAAAAGACATATTGCTTTGAATGAAATAAAAAATTACAAATGATGTCTGTTTGCCTGTTGTCGGCGGCTAAATCTTTAGAAATGCTAAGAGTATTTAATAAAAACTGAGCCTGATCAGTAGAGTCAGAATTTACATTCAAATTAAAGTACCAATATAGATATATGTGATGTCTGAAATATGCAAATATATACAAAACTCTACCACACAGGTAATACTGTGCATCTTTGTTTAAAAAAACTGTTCTAGTGTATTCCGAAATAATAATTATGTAGATTAAAATTTGAACATAATAAAAAGAGCTTTAGATTAAAGAGTAGAATATCTGGTTGTTTCTACCAATTTAATGAACAGTATTTGTTACAAAACATTTTACGTAAAAACAAAACAAAATTCAAATAAAAATCAATCTTAACATTCTCATAATTTTTCATAACAATGTAAGACAAAAGAATTTTGCAAATTTTCTGGTGCCATATTTTTCCTCTTCTGTAGCAACATTTGGTAGGAAGGAACTCCTTTTTACTCCACAAGAAGTGATTGGAGAATGTTTTTAGCAAGCCTATTTATCTTATTGTACTCAATTAACACCAGAGGGTGACCTGGTGGTCTAGGGGTAAGGTGTCAGACTTCTATGCTGGCGGCCGGGGTTCGATCCTCGGTCCCGGCACAGATTTATCTGATTTCCAAACCCTTCCTACACCTCTGACAAGACATCTTGTGAATGTGTGGAATGCCAGGTCGCCACCGTGGTTCGGATTCCACGTTAAACTGTAGGTCCTTCATTTCATCTCACAATCACCCTACCATTACACATTAGCGTAAGTGCGTATAACCCGAACGGGTAGTAAGACGCGGTGCTAATAATAATAATAATAATAATAATAATAATAATAATAATAATAATAATAATAATAATAATTAACACCAGTCTAGAATTTTCCCCACAAATGATAAGATATCCTTCATATGTTTCGCCGTTCCAAGTGTCTTTTTTTAACAAAAATTAAAGAGATGTGAAACAACATTACCAAAAAAAGTAAAAAAAAAATACAGTACTACAAATATAAAATTTATGCTATTACTTTTTGTAAATAAAATGAAACAAGCTTGAAATGTAGGTTTACAAAATACTTTTAAGAAAATAAGACGTTATTAAAAACGGAGATATTATATGCAGCGTGTAAATGAAAATAGAAAGAAGAGTAAAAATAAGTTTTTCGCAAAAATGACTGACAAATTTGATGAAAATGAAAGTGTGTAGAAAACCATAGCTTGCATGGTAAGTTTTATTACCCGTTTCATGCAACACCGGGTCATGATGTCGGCAATATTGTCGAGAATGAAATTAATTTAATTCAGCTCACTATAGTTAAATATTGATTATTAAATTGTAAACAACACACTGTCTCTTTATAATACAATTTCACATATCTTTATTTTAGCTTTGTTTCATTAATAACTTTTCTAAAACCCTGTATTTGGAGATGCTACAAATCTATATTTCTCATGCACAAACCAGTATCATAATATTCATATTAGTAAAATGAACTGGCTAATTGGTTTACAGAAAAAATATTCAATTGCATAGAATAGGTACTTGTCTTATTACAAAATAAATAAATAATTATTGTACATACACGAGGCTATTTACATTTCTTCTAATAACTAAGTTCAATTTTATAATATTTATGAATTAAGTCCTCAAATGTTTAATATAAAACACAGATAGATAAACAACATAATGATTATGTAAGATATTTTTAATACTTTGCTGTGAAATAAATTAAGTATTTATTGGTTGTCAGTTTTATTTTAGCACCGTGTCTTACTATCCGTTCGGGTTATACCCTTAAGTACTAATTAGGCTAATGGGCTAGGAATTAAGAAGGTTGGATTTAGAGGAAGTGAACCTGCATTTGTTTGGGGGGAGAGTGGAAAACCATTTAGAAAAGACCACCCCCAGTTCACTCAACAGATACTCGAACCTCAATATCCCCATCCTCCACAGTCTAGCTCAGCACAAAACTAAAGTGTTAGTTAACTACCTTACTCAGGTAGGTTTTTCAGTTGTTACTGTTCCGGTTGTTAAAATTTCCCAATTAGAGCACTGCTTACATTACACACAGATATAAAATATATAAGGTGTCATCTCTCTATGTTAGGAGGAGCGCCCCTCAAAATGACATGATATATGATCTGACGTGTGATCTGGCATATAACATGCATCTTCAGGTTAAATTAATGTAAACATACGTGTCAGTGTCAGAAAGTTTCTGCATGCTTCACTTGTTATTACATGTTACATACAAGTTAGTTCATTTAATCCAATGGACATTTGTTTGCCATAATTTAAAGATTTTCTTCAGCTAATACACATGTCCTAAAGTTTGTATCAGGTTTTAAAATTGCAGGTTTATTTCCTCTCAGTAATAAATTAAATTTTTCTCTATTCACTCTGTAAAATGACTGAAATTTTTCCTGTATACATAGTTAACTCTTTAAAAACATTGAAAGCAATTTTTTTTTTTTTTTTTACATTTGCTCAGCAAAAAGAGCGCACCCAAAAGCGTCATCAATTGAGATCATAATATTGTATCTAATAACATTGACTCAAGTCAATAAGGACAAAGCATCTTCATGATCACAGGCAGACATTATTACTAAATTAAATGCTACTAAATCACTACGGTGTGCTTTGAGTCACAATTGAGTATCATCACTTATATGCCACTGTTATATTTCTGGTATGTTACTGACAGATTATTTCTGGTATGTTACTGACAGATCATGTGTCATGTCACTTTGGTGGGCACTCTTACTTAGAACGTGAAACCACCGAAATAGATATCAATATTGGAAGTTTTTATTTAATCATTAATGTGGAATATGTCAAATGTTAGTTAAAGTGTGACTACATCCAGTCAATTCAATAGTTCCCCACGTCTGTTTACCTGCAGAAAGTGCTGATATGAGTCACATCTGTGAGCCACATAAGGGCAATTGGTGTTGATTGAATCTATGAATAGCTTGATGGCTCTGATATGATTGCAAGCTACCAGGACCCTGCTGGCCTCTTCTAGACCATCTCGTATCAGGGTGAGGGGCAAGGGGGTCTCCGCGAGGTCACAACCAGGCTGCTCCTTGCCGTTGTTGGGGTAAAAGTCGATGTGGCCACACGGCTGACTCATGCCGTAGCCTGGTGACATATATGGGCACACATGTAGCTGAGGGCTGTTAGTCAGTGCCATTGCCAAAAAGCTCGTTACTGGAGATGAACGTTAGTTAAAAACTTGATTTGATTAATATATCATATAGTCTATAAACAAATATTACAAACTCAAAACAAAAATTTTGTTAAATGCCTTAATTATTCGTTGAGTTTTAATTTGAGGTTTATAATATTAGCTTTACCTATTTGAAACTTTTCTTTTCCCGATCAAATAACCTTAAGCAATGATCCAAACCACTCATTTATAATAACCCCTCAAGAGCCAGAGAATATATATGGTAACTAAAACTATGGGGGAATATTTTGTTTGAATCACTTTTGGGAGATATAAAGTGTAGTTTCCATCACACACAATATGAGTGCTTCTTAATCGATTAGCATCAGGAAGCCCCATGTGCTAGAAGCCCGGGATTGTCACGTCAATAAAAAAAAGTTATACTAATGAACAATTTGAAGGTTTTTTTAATTGAGTTAATTTAAAAGTTGTATGAAAACTTGATTTATTTTTAAAACGCCTGTCATAAGTTGATGGGTGCTTGTATAGATTTTTCAAAATTAAACTTTTTTGCATGATTTGTTAGATACTATTCAGATTAATAAAAGTTTATTTAAAAGTGTAATATGGAAAAAGCAATTTCTTACTACTCTTTCTCCAAAGATTCACCCACATGGGTGTTTTGGATTTCACTCTCTTCAGATGCAAGATACAATATATATTAACCATATATAAACTATAAAGGTTTTAGGCTCTCTTTTACCCCACCTTAATGAAGTATAAATAAATTAACCACTGGTTAGGGTGGGCCACCTACCAAAGCACTGAGATGCATTGCAGATGTTCAGAAATCCCTCATTACCAAAGAATGTTATTTAAAATTATGGTTCATGCCAAAAATGAGATGAAATGTAACTACAGAATCATTTAAAATAAAAACCTTATATTTTTAGTTTTAGTTATATATTATATAAAAGGCAAAACCCACTCAATGAATCACTCATCACCGTATTTCCCCAGCCCCTGGATCTGAAAACCTGAGATTTTTTGTGAGGGTTACTTTTATAGACCATAGGCAAGATATAAGACAGGATTTTGTGAAATTCAACCTCAAACTCTATCTCTTACATTCAACCTCTTAGTACAAATTAAAGCTATGCCCTTATATTAAAAATATTGTTTGCAGCTGTACTCTGGACATTGTATGAGGCACAAAGGTAGTGGAGCTCGCAACCTGTGGTTTGGGGCTAACCAATACTTAAATAGTGAAGTGTGCAAAGGGAAACTTTGATCGTGTGTTGAGTTAAATCATCAACAAATATAATTATTGCCATGAATGGCTACATAAATAGTGTGCCCATTTGAGAGTCTTGGTTTCAATAGTAGCCAGCAGCACTAGAAATGTTTTTTTCAATACAAGATTTTCCTGCTGTATGTCCAAGAAAATGCAGAGAAAATTCTTGATTAGTAGTTAAATTATTTCACTTTTTATTCTGGTGTGAGTCTTGCTATCTACATAGGGTCAGATATAAACATTTAATTACTCCAATGGCTTTGGGATTAAAAAGTTATAATTTATATGAAATATACTCATATACTTGCATCTGTGTGGAGGAAGATTGGAAACACATTTAAGAAAAAAACATCTATTCACCCAGAATGGATTTGAACCCCAACATTTTTGTTACTAGCAAACCAAAATACACGAGCTTGACGTTTAGTCTGCATGCCCACTGGCAAGGGTTTCACCTTTGGTTTCTCCCACCAACACATCTCACAACCCGTTTGGGTTAACCATAATTTTTAATCCCATTAATATGGTAGGGATAAGTAAGATATAATTTAGATGGTATTTGCTTGAATTTGCATGAAGAGAGAATGAGAAAACCACCCTTAAATAATATTGATGGCTGGGATTCAAGTCCAGACCTATCACTGACAAAGTGACTACACGAGTCTGACATTTATAATGTGTGCTCATCAAGGTTTTTGGTTACAATAATTTGTGTGATAATACTTTGAAAAAACACGTGAATGAATTGTTGCTTGGTCTCACCTAGCAGGAATATGGATTTGCCGTCCGTGTGTATGACGTCGACAAGTTTGGCGTCAGAAGGGTCAAGGCGAGTAATGGTGGGCATACCCTGGAAGAAGGGCTCGGCGGGGTCAAGTCCGGTTATGCGACCTAGCCCCACGATCCTCTCTCCAGCATAACCGGCGGTGTGAGCCCCCAGACTGTGCCCGATCAGGTGTACATTTGCTGGGTCCAGCCCAAACGTTGACTGCAAAATGAATCCCACTTTAGACAATGGAAGGACTCTTGATCTGACATATTGTAAGTTGCAATGGGCTCTCTGTCTTTACAACTATTCAGGAGGGGGCAGTGTTCTAATACCAATCAAGTGCATTGGAAATACCATTGTTTATCTCCACAATCTGCTTTACCAATCTCTTTCCAAGCAAATGCTGGTCCTTAAGTTCTAAAATTATTTAGTTTAAGCCATTCAATAACCAATATAATAGTATTGTATGTGTTTGGTATACATACACTTTTATAAAATACAAACATATCTTTTAACAGTCAAAACTGATATAATTTTACTATTGTATATTATTAGACCTGCTTCAGTGGTCGTATGGACTAAGCAACGCAGCTCTCACACTAGACTAAGCCGCCAATAATGGGAAGATCGGGGTTTGAATACCGGTAGAGTGTATTGAAGGTGGTTTTCCTAAATGGTTTTCCACTCCCTCGCTCTGTTTGGATGCAAATATTTGTACACTTTCTATAAATCGAACCTTCCTCATCTCTAGCATATTATAGTAATTTTTACACATATGTATAGCCCAAACTGTTAGTAGGATATGGTTCCAAAAAATAAAAATAATTACTATATCAGTGTTATTTTATAGGTATTAAAACTGACAGATGAAAATCACACAGCTTAACGAGTATTTATATGAGAACATTTTTAGTAGCCTTTACACTAAAAAATAAGTCATCTATGAATTAATAAATAAAATATTGTTTACGAAAACAATTTACAAAATGGTACTATGAGTTGGCAGCTTCTATCATTGATTTGATCAACGTAATGTATCAGTGGTAGTCTTAACAAGAACATTGGGGGAATAATAATCCAGTTTTCATATAAAAATCTCTTCAAGTGATAAGATAATATACTTTCAACCAATAATTTTCTCATAAACTTTATGCATACTTCACGAATATGTGTGAAAGATACGTCTCTAAGATATCTTTCAATAAAATACAATAATATATTATTGAAATAATATGTAATTAAGGTTTATCAATAATATATATTTATTAATAGAATTAATTACTACACAGGAGAACAGTTTCACACTATTTGTATTCCCATACAATAACAAAACACTACCATGTATGTATTATGGACAGATGCATCAAATTTAAAACTCTAAGGAACCACCATCCTTATAGATAATAAAGGAAGCAGCTGATTTCCTTCACTCGACACATTATTTGCAGCATATTCATGTTATCTGAAAATTGAAAATGAGTCCATAACCATTTTTGAAAATATCCAAGTGTTTATTGAACGCTTCAAGCAATAACTGTACAGATAACAGCTGTATAATTTCGCCAGACTTTGTTGGGCTAATCTCACCCAAAATATCTTTGAAATCATTGGATACAATCATATCACTGAAACCTACTTCGTCAGGATCAATGCAAGATTGAAAAACCAAATCTATGTGGCTCTCATAAATTATTCATATGGAATATTGTGCAGACAAATGTCTCTATTATAAAAGGGGTAGGGGCCCCTTCTTCCCCCCTTCAATAATCTGCTCACGTGGGACATTTTTGGTACTATAAAAGAAACCATGAATTATTTCATTCATAAAATTAAAAAACACATTTTGAGCTATGCATAAAAGATTACAATAACTTTTATTCATTTGGTGTGAAATTATTTGTATTTTATAATCTAAAGTGGAAATAGGTTGACGTTGTTCTTTCTAATAATAAAGAGCAAGGGACGCCTATGTTTTCAAACCTCTACCAAGGATAGATCATACCCAGCTGTGGTAAAGTGGTAAATTATGGGTGTGAAATACACAAGCACATACACACACTGAAAAAATATCTCTATTAAATATTAGAAAGAACAAATCCGCAATGCGCCGAACTAGTTATTATATCTCCTGTTCGATTATCAATTTCTTAAATTCAAATGACAATTACCTGAAGATAGTTGATGAAGTAGGCCACCTCAAGCCCTACAAGCCTGGTATTGGCTGTAGCCTGGGTGTAGAGGGGTAACGAACCTCCTGCCCAATCTACCACCACAACGTTCCAATCAGCGTGCTTCAGGAGCTCTCGTCGCATCTCCTGAGGACAGACAATACATTCCTCAATCTGACCACCACAACGTTCCAATCAGCGTGCTTCAGGAGCTCTCGTCACATCTCCTGAGGACAGACAATACATTCCTCAATCTGACCACCACAACGTTCCAATCAGCGTACTTCAGGAGCTCTCGTCGCATCTCCTGAGGACAGACAATACATTCCATACTCTACCACCACAACATTCCAATCAGCGTACTTCAGGAGCTCTCGTCTCATCTCCTGAGGACAGACAATACATTCCTCAATCTGACCACCACAACGTTCCAATCAGCGTGCTTCAGGAGCTCTCGTCGCATCTCCTGAGGACAAACAATACATTCCTCAATCTGACCACCACAACGTTCCAATCAGCGTGCTTCTCTCGTCGCATCTCCTGAGGACAGACAATACAGTCCATACTCTACCACCACAACATTCCAATCAGCGTGCTTCAGGAGCTCTCGTCGCATCTCCTGAGGACAGACAATACATTCCATACTCTACCACCACAACGTTCCAATCAGCGTGCTTCAGGAGCTCTCGTCGAATCTCTTGAGGACAGACAATACATTCCTCAATCTGACCACCACAACGTTCCAATCAGCGTGCTTCAGGAGCTCTCGTCGCATCTCCTGACGACTGACAATACATTCCTCAATCTGACCACCACAACGTTCCAATCAGCGTACTTCAGGAGCTCTCGTCGCATCTCCTGAGGACAAACAATACATTCCTCAATCTGACCACCACAACGTTTCAATCAGCGTGCTTCAGGAGCTCTCATCGCATCTCTTGAGGACAGACAATACATTCCACAATCTGGCCACCACTCCATTTTCTGACAAAGAGTGAAATTTGAATAACATCTGGCAAGAGATCGTTATAGATGTGACTACATTTTGGGCGCACTTTTGTGCCAATACCCGCTTTGACTGGCACGCGGTATACATTTCGAGATAATTTAGTCTGGTTTTCAGGACGAGAAGGTCGGGGTTTGAGTTCCAACAAGATAATTTAGTCTTGTTTTCAGGACGAGAAGGTCGGGGTTTGAGTTCCAACAAGATAATTTAGTTTGGTTTTCAGGACGAGAAGGTCGGGGGTTTGAGTTCCAACATCTTAGTCTTATGTCAAACGTTTGAACGATGTGGTTGCTTTCTTTTTTTGCTGTTAAAAAAACTTGTGCTTTCTTATTATATATATTATTTATGGTACTGGGTAGTTGTGAGTTTGGAAAATGGAAGAAAAAATTTGTATTGAGTATTTGTTAGTTCTTGTATCACAAAAACCTCTCATTTGTGACAAAACATTCCCCC
>CABFVZ010003148.1:51130-85533 GCA_902151445.1 Timema monikensis
AAAAAGTTTGTCACCAAATGCTGCCATGCTCATGACAGATATTCAACAACTGTTGAGATTAGCATGTGCAGAAAACTAAACTCTATGATTCTAAAGAAGAAATATTTGATTTATTTTGGCCAAAAAATGTTTGTGCTAAAAAAAATGAAAAATTAATGCACTAAACTCGCGCTCACTAGCACCCCGCCTTAAAGCTTCAGGCTATTGTTAAAGAATAATGTACTTTGGCCAAAACCTACGCAGATTCGTAGCTTTAAAAAAATCCACTCGCTTTCCATGTAAAAGCGGGTACACTTCCTCTAAATTCAACCTTACTCATCCTTAACACACTAATGTAATTGGCATATATGCTTATAGCCAGAATGGGTAGTAAGACGCTGTGTTAAAAAAAATAAAAGTAAATTTCCCTTAACTTTAAAGGAGCCGCTTCAATGGCCGCGTGATCTAACGCCCTAACTCTCGCAGTAGACTAGACTGCCGATAACGGGGATAGCGAGGTTCGAATCTTGATCGGGTGGATTGAAGGTGGTTTTCCAAAATGGTTTTCCACCCTTCAGGAAAATGTGGGCATTCTTTTTCTTAATATAAACTTCATAATCCTCAAAACTATTAGCGTCATTAGTACATAAGCATACAACACGAACGGGTTATAAGACGTTGTGCTAAGAAAAATATTAAATTAACTTGGACTCGCAAGAAAGACAAACCTCCAGGGGATTTTTCCTGGTGTAAAGGACAAATCTGGTGTCTATCACCCTTCTAGGTAGCGGGAAAACGTTGAATGGTCGGAATATGAGGTGATACCACTCCCTGGTGACATTTAGACATCCCAGCTCCTCATAGCAACGTGTCTCATTCTCGACTGAAACAAACAAGGAGGATGGTGATCATCTGGTGACAGTAGCAAGTGCTATCACTATCTGGTGACAGTAGCAAGTGATATCACTATCTGGTGACAGTAGCAAGTGATATCACTATCTGGTGATAGTTGCAAGTGTTATCACTATCTGATGACAGTAGCAAGTAGTATCACTATCTGGTGACAGTAGCAATTAGTATCACTATCTGGTGACAGTAGCAAGTAGTATCACTATCTGGTGACAGTAGCAAGTAGTATCACTATCTGGTGACAGTAGCAAGTAGTATCACTATCTGGTGACAGTAGCAATTAGTATCACTATCTGGTGACAGTGATACATTCCCAGCTCCTCATAGCAGCTCGTCTCATTCTCGACTGAAACAAAGGAGGATGGTGACATCTGGTGACAGTAGCAAGTGATATCACTATCTGATGACAGTAGCAATTAGTATCACTATCTGGTGACAGTAGCAATTAGTATCACTATCTGGTGACAGTGATACATTCCCAGCTCCTCATAGCAGCTCGTCTCATTCTCGACTGAAACAAAGGAGGATGGTGACATCTGGTGACAGTAGCAAGTGATATCACTATCTGATAGGCTCATGGAAACTTTCTAACTTTTTAGTTCCATTTTGAAGTTGATAAGCGCGGGTTCAGTTGATTGTCTCCTGTTTAGAAATTATATTTATTTTTATTTTAAACTGTCACAATGATATGGCACCCCTAGGCACAAGAGCTGCAGGCGCCCCACCCCACCCTCCCCGCCCCTCTCACCCTCCTCCTAACAACTCCGACCCACCAAAACATCATGTTTTAGGCCTATTTATTGCTTCTATTTACAGTGTACCCCATATAATTATATGACCACCGTGCAAAATGGTTGCTCTCGTGTATATCTGGCACAACTTTGCATATGAGTGACTCAATTATTAGCCGACAGATGGCAATAGTAGACCCAACAGAACTCTAACCATACACGAGCACACTATAACAAGCAATCTTCAGCTACAGCTCAGTTCACATGTGTTGTTTGAGTGAATCCTATGTTCATTCATGTGGGTTATGGTTTCACATCCCGTGACGTCATACCTAGGAGAGGGCACTGCTCTAAACAATTTGATATTTTTTTAATGTTACGCCCCCATAAATCTCGCGCCTTAGACACGTGCCTAGTGGGTAATGTGGCGCTGCCTGTTCAGGCTATACACACATATATATGGTAATTACTCTAACTTCATTCTGAACCAGCGGACCGATAGATTCTTTCATAAGCTCCAAAACTCAGACAATCAGACCCATTGGTGCCGATCTCGGGGGGTGGGGGGCTGCTCACCCTCACCACCACAGACGCCACCTCCTACAACAGCCCCCACCAATTGTAGTGGAGCTTCTCTGGGCCCAAGTCATCGGTACCCAACCTGACAATTAACTCTCAAAGTTTAATTTAATTCATCCTTGAGTGGAATTTTTTTTGAAAATTTTTCCCCGCATCTTTCAGTTGTTAAATTTTCTCTGTGTGTTAAATTGGTCAAACTTATATTTTAGAACTTAAATGTTGGTATTTTTATTTTATTTATCCAAGGAAATGTATGTATTATGTCTCTTTAACGAATAAACTAAACTAAACTATATTCTAATAAGTTAGGGACGGGCAAAGAAACGTTTTAGAGGTAATCCACCCGCATTTTCGTGGAAAGAGAATGGGGAACTATTTAGGAAAACACCTTTTATGAGACCCAACCTGGACTTAAACCCCAACCTCTTCGTCATTAACAGGCCAGCCTAACATGAGAGAGACGCCTTAGACCATTCGGCTACTGGAGGAGTTTGTTTTTCTGTCACGAGCATTGCACGATATCCTACCACACACAGAGGTACGATATTTAAAAATTAGTAGTCCCTGTTCATGAATGTGTGCTCTTTGAAACTGGAATTTAAAAAATGTTATTAATTTCTTTTAAATTAATAAAAATACGGGTCGGAAGCAAATAAATATTTTGTTTCAGACGTCAGCGTGCGGTGGATATCGCATAATGCCTATGATGGACAAACAAAGAAGATAGATAGATAGATGGATAGATGGATAGATAAATATAATGAAGACCCGGGAAACTTAAAACAACTCACTTCGGTAACCACAAAGACTCTTGAAATAGACTATACTGCCAATGACGGTGAGATCGGTGTTAGAATCTCGGTCAGGTGTATTTATGGAGGTTATTCCTAAATGGTTTTTCACTCTCTCTCCACTCTCATGTGGGTGCACCTCCTCTAAAGTCGATCTTCCTCATCCTTAGCACATTAGCATAATTAGTAAATATACGTGTAGCCCAAACGGGTAGTAAAACGTGATGCTAAAGATTGGATTTCAAATTCCGGTCGGATGTACTAAGGGTGGTTTTCCACACTCAATCCACGAAAATGCGGATACATCTACTCTAAAACCTATCCCTATATCATTAGCTTAGTTATATATGAGTATATCGACGACAAGTAATAAGAGGCGGGGGAATTAAAAAAAACTGGATAATCTCACATCACGCCACTGTGATTTCACACACTATAGACATTTTGGAGAAGCGCTTTGTTCAGAAGCTAGATATAGCAACAGGCATCTTATGACGTAAGACAGGGAAGTTGTAATTGTTTACTTACTGATGCGTGTCAAGTATTTAAGCAGTGATGCCATTTCGACAAGTGTTGGATAATGCCTTCATTTGTGATTCGGCCAACACTTCAAGGAATGTAATTTTATCACCATTTCAAGTTAAAATAATCTCCCTCCTGACTTTTACTCTGAGCTAAGAATAGGGTTAAAGCCAAACGCAAGTGGTGTGGCTTGTTTCCAGCGTAAGCAGAGTTGATTTAAACTGTACCAGTGGATTGTTCTCATCAATCAGGAGAATGAATACTCATTGACTAGATAGCAAAGAAAATACATTCCCAGAAGGTATGTAAAGCAGAGCTAATGTATGATTGGTTAAATGGGGGGGTGCT
The DNA here is from genome assembly GCA_902151445.1 of Timema monikensis. NCBI lineage: Eukaryota > Metazoa > Arthropoda > Insecta > Phasmatodea > Timematidae > Timema > Timema monikensis. The sequence continues at coordinate 54,990 of CABFVZ010003148.1, forward strand.
GTGGGCCACAGCCTATATAATCAAAATTGCTTATTTATACTCTAAACTTTTGTTTTTTGAAGCACATCTTACTGCCCATCCAGACTAAGCACATTTTAATCACTCTAGTGGATAAGAGATGAGGAACATATCATTTAAAGGAAATATAACAGCATTTGAATGAAGGAAATATGGGGCGACACATGGTAAAAAAAAAACCTCTGGACATCGGGTTGGAATTCCAACCCTTAACCTCCCTGACACCGGCAAACTAAACCATATGATCCTACGTTTAATCTGCGTGTCCACCTTTGTTGTTCTATATTAACTAGCTAATATAAAATCATCAATATATATACAGGGTGTATTCAAAATGTATTTAAAAACTTATATTTTCCCAGATTTTTATGTGGGTTGTTGGTTAAGTACTCCAAGAATTATTAATACCCAGCTCGGTGGCGTAGTTGGCTAACGCGCTTGTCGTGTTGAGCTCGACTGCTGAGGACGGGGAGATCGAGGTTCGAATCTCAGTCGGGTGAACTGGGGGTGGTTTTTCCTAAATGGTTTTCCACTCTCTATCCACGCAAATGCAGGTTCATTTCCTCTAATTCAACCTTACCAATTCCTAATCCATTAGCGTAATTAGTACTTAAAGCGTATAACCCGAACGGGTAGTAAGACGCGGTGTTAAATATTATTATTAATAATTATTAATACATTAGGTAAATAAAAATTCTCAAAATGAAGTTTTTTCTACAATCACCACGTGTTACTACCCGTTTGGGTTATACGCCTATGCACTAACTATACTAATGGTTTTAGGGATGAGGAAAGTTATATTTATAGGAAGTGTACCCTCATTTGCGTGGAGGGAGGCTGGAAATCAATTTATGAAAAACCACACTCAGTACATTTGACCATGAACTTTTATCTGCCCGTTATCGACAATTTAGTCTAATGTGAGAGTAGTGCCTTTGACCATGTGGTCATTGAAGCAGGAATCAAGTTATTAAAGTGATCAAATAATTTAGCGCAGCTTAAAATAGTTATAAGTGTTATTTTTATTTTTATTTAAAATCATGTACACACCTAGATTAAACTTTTTTATTTTGTGTGACTATACTATGCCTGTAGGATAGATAGTACATAGTAGAGAAATGTTGGCGACAAATGGGCCAGTCAGATTGGTCTCACGGGCTATGGGTTTGGGAACCCTGTGACGGACTCGTTACAAAGTGCATGCACTCCATAAAGATAAAATAGATCACTAATTCAAAGGGACATACTCTTTGTATGAAAAGTGAGTTAATCATTCTCTTTTAATTAGTTAGTGTTTCTCCATAGGCTACACCCCAAAATAACATACAAACGAATAATAATAATATTTAGCACCGCATCTTACTACCCGTTCGGGTTATACTCTTTAAGTACTAATTACGTTAATGGAATAGAAATTGGGAAGGTTGAATTATAGGAAGTGAATCCGCATTTGCGTGGAGGTAGAGTGGAAAACCATTTAGTAAAAACCACCCCCAGTTCACCCGACCCGAGATTCGAACCTCGATCTCCCCGTCCTCAGCAGTCGAGCTCAAAACGACATGCGCGTTAGCCAACTACGCCACCGAGGCGGGTAAACAAAAGAACAAAATTTAAATATTTTATTTTGTAAAACTTTAGGCTCATGGTTTTATTAAAAATATAAGTTTATTTTAAATTATCTTAATAGACTTATTTTAACAAATTATTTAATCGTGGTACAAATTATGTTTGTGAAATATGTAGGAAATCAAATAATAATAATAATAATAATAGTGGACTACGAGCTGCAAGTGTATAACAAAATATAAGCTGTAGTTCGGTAATAAACGACTGAACTACAAGCTGTAGGTCTCAAAAGACTGAACTATAAGCAGCAGTTCACGAATGACTGAACTGTTGAGTGTTGAACTAGATAAATGAAGTTTTAATTCCAGTGAAGTGAATCGCCCTCGACCCTGAGTGTGAGTGCTGTACTCACAAGGCAGCCAAGGTATGTTGACAGGCAACTTGTCGGCCCTTGCCCAGTCCAAGAGACCGGTGGTGCTCAAGCGGACCGTGGCTAGAACGAGCACCACCGTGAACCATGTCCGTTCGGAGCCGTCCATCTTGGAGTCCCTCCACACCTCCACTCCTGCAACAAGGAGGAGAAGAAGGACGCTAGAGTGCAGATCAAAGTGCGCAACACAAGGAACATAGCACAAGTAACACAATGAGCATAGCACAAAAAAAGCAAATGAGCTTCACTTCTGCAATAAGAAGGAGGACGTTATAGTACAGCTCGGGGCACAACTCAAGGAGCATAGCACAAGGAACATAGCACAAGGAACATAACACAAGTAACAACACACTGATCATAGCACCAAAAAGCAAATGAGCTTCACTTCTGCAATAAGAAGGAGGACGTTATAGTACAGCTTGGGGCACAACTCAAGGAGCATAGCACAAGGAACATAGCACAAGGAACATAACACAAGTAACAACACACTGATCATAGCACCAAAAAGCAAATGAGCTTCACTTCTGCAATAAGAAGGAGGACGTTATAGTACAGCTTGGGGCACAACTCAAGGAGCATAGCATAGGGAGAATAGCACAAGAAACAAAGCACAAAGAAGCAAATGAGTCAACCATGCCTCCACTTCTGCAACGGCCTCCGTTAAAGTACAACTTGGGGTGCAACTCAAGAGCATAGCATAAGGAACATAGCACAAGGAACATAACACACGTAACAAAACGAAAATAAGCCAATGAGTCCACCATGCCTCACTCTTGCAACAAGGAGCAGGGAGTTTTAGTGCAACTTGGGGTGCAACTCAAGTAACATAGCATAATGAATATTGAACATTACACACGGAACATAGCACAAGGAACATAACTCAAGCAGTAACATGGGAAGCATAGAAAAAAAAGAAAGCAAATGAGCTTCCCTCCTGCAGTGAGGAGGAGGATACTGAATCACAGCTCAAGGAACGCAATACATGGAACATAACATAAGAAAAAAGCAAAGTAACAAAACAAAGAAAATAGCGCAAGTAATAACACACGAAGCAGAGCACAAAGAAGCAAGTGCTTTTCGATTCTGGAGTAAGGAGAATTATGCTGGAGTACAACTCAAAGAATGCAACATATGAAGCAAACATAAGGAACAGAACACAAAGAACAGAATTTGCACCACTGCAATTCATGACTTGATGGGGACATCCATTTCGACCCCGCAATACCTAGTTTCCCCAAACAAGACCATCAATGAAAAACCTAAAGCAAAATAAGAGCCATAACCCAAATAATATGAATAGTATACACAATGAGCACGAAGATCTAACTATAAACAGCTAGTACAAAAACAAATATAGAGCCTATATAAAGTAGTTTACGAAAATTGATAGTTATTTTTAATGAAACCATGTTATTTTGTTTTTTACTTGTCATTGCCATCCTGTATTTATTTAGTTTTGCCTCGTTGCGTCTCACTGCTCGTTCGGGTTGTATTAATTTGAACTCTTTTACGCTAATGTGTTATTAATGAGGAAGGTTGAAGTTAGAGGAAGGGGGTTTTGATGTATCATGAAAAGAAAGTGTAAAAACCTTTAGGATAAAACACCCTCAGTACACCCGACAGGAATTCAAACTCTGATTTCCCTACCAGCAGCAGTATAGTCTATTGACAGGGTGATGCTTTAGAATCATGGGCGGCCAACATTTTTTTTCCTGGTGTGCCACTATTTGCGCTAAGACTCCTTAGCGTGCCACTCCACCCTAAAACCTAAAACCTAAAACCTCTTTACCTCAGTAACCAGTAACACCTTTAGAAAAATATAGCCAACAATAAGTAATCCCATTTAAAAATTGACAATATAACATTATAATATAAATTATATAATTAATTGCTAATTGTATTAGGAGTTTGAGTTTTATCTGTTTTTCTAAGATATGACACCAGAAGAAGAAAAAGAATAGCAAAACCCTAGGTAAAATATTTAACTTTTAATAAAAAATTGCATGTTTCAAGAATTTCAATTCCAAAAATAATCCACAGCTATTGTACACCGTTCACACACTGTAATTCTGTGACTATGTTCTATTAATGATAGTTAATAAAAAACATCATTAATAAGACAACAAAATACTAGTAGAAATTACAACAATTTTTAATAATAAAAAATAAATACTTCAGCTTTCAGTGAGGTTTCTGGATCTCTTTAACGTTAAAGAGGTCATTAATATTTGGATTTGTTTTGGAAGAAGCAAGAAGGATCAGGTTTTTTTAGATGTTATCAGTGAGAACTGAATGTTACTTATTTTTTACCAAGTTCATAAGGGAAAATGTTTACTCACAGATGTACGTAGAACCAAACCTACAACAATATCTCAAGGTCAGGTCTCTTAATTTAGGATACTGGCACGAGGGAAGGCATTTCCAGAAGATGGAAAATCTTGGCTGAATGGATTCCCAAGTACTTCCTTGTACTTGCTGTGAATTGCAGCGTTGTTATGAATATCAAGAATTTCAATTTGTACGTCAGAAGGGTAGAGAGCCATTTCCTCCATAGAAATTGAAAAAGGGTTCGTGAGAAGTTTAATATTTTTCTTTTAATCCTGAAAGTTTGAAAACTTAGTTTCAAAATTGTTTTTCAAATTGTAAATAACATGTTTGTATTTATCAAAGACTGGAAGCCCATTTCATTCAGTGTTGGAACAGTTTTCATTCGCAGAAACTGGAAAAGCTTATTTTAAGACAGATTATGTCCCAGAAGAGTGACATTTGCTTTAAAAGTCTGAATGGAACTGAATAGGGTCGGAAACATGCTATTTTTACCTTGCAAACGCTGATTAAAGTTGTTAAGGTGACCCATAATGTCCACCAGAAAAACTAAATCCCATAGCCAGTCTTCATTCTTTAAAAACACACACTCATCAGGTAGTTCCCCATTTTCTTCTAAAAACTTCATTATACTTCCCTTTAAATTCCAAAATCTCTCAAGCGTCTTTCCCTGCGACAGCCAACGGACACTACAACGAAGAAAAATCTCACCACGGTGTTTGTCTTCCGATTCCGCTTCAAGGAGTTCACGTAATTCCCTTCTGTTTAGTGCCCTAGCTCGGATCTTGTTGATACATCACACCACTGGATCGAGCATAGAAGATAATTTCATGCCTTTGGCACAAAGGGTTTCTTGATGGATAATGCAGTGGTATTTAGAAAATTGGCGCTTCAAATAACCTTCCAACAAAGCTACAAAACCTTTTATTTTACCAGTCATTGCCGGGGCCCCACCCATACAAACACTATCTAATTTAGCCCAATCTAGGCTGTTGTTTTCAATAAATAATTTTCTTTCTTTCAAAATACCTTCTCCTTTACATAAATCTAATTGGTGCAAGTCTAGAAGCTCTTCAGTAACATCAAATTGCTTGTTGATACAACGCATATAAACACAAAGTTGAGCAGTGTTACTTATATCGCAGCTCTCATCCAAGGCGATGGAAAAGTATTTACAAGTATTGATGCACGAAACTACTTTTTTGCTACCGTCACCAGACATCGCATCGATCCACCGCAAAACTGTATTTTTAAAAAAAGCAACGTCATCTAACATTTTAATGACATTAGGATCTTCAGTGGCTTTTGCAAAGGCCATTAGACTAGGCTTTATTATCTCTTCTCCTTCAGAATATGGCTTTTTTTTCGAGCAATGATGAGGGCGATTTCATAAGAAACTTTGATCATTGTCATCAGCTGATCACTTTTTGTTTTAAAAAGCATTTGTTGCCCAGTCAGTAAATGTTACTTTTTATTTACAAATTCTGTTCTTAATGCTGAGCCAATTGGATATTTTATGTTAATATCGGGATGCATATGTTTAAAGTGCCGATTTAGATTAAACTTTTTGGGAACTGCAACACTAGCCCCATAAATAAGACACAAGGATTTAAGAGTTTGCCTTTGTAAATAAAAACTGTTCTTCCTATTCACTATTAAACTCCCGAAGAGCAATATCGTCCTCGTACTTACTTTTGGAAGTAGATAGCTAACTTAAGGCCATTACAAAATGATACTAACAGCAAGTGAATCACCATAGAAACTTAAATATTTTACAGGAGAGGATAATACAGTACACAACAGTCAGTACGGCACCAAACTACAAACTGAGCTGAAAAATGTGATTTGTGCAGACTGAGGAATGTGTCCTTGACTGGACTAGTCAGGGTGGCACTTGAAAAGGGGAGAAGGTGTTTGGGTTGTAGTGGAAAGGGAAGAAAAAGCTTGAGTAGCGGGAAACAATACAACAGAGATGGCCAACTTAGTAGAGCTAACATTTTAGGAAATTATTTACGTGGCCCAATTAGGTGATTTATTTGTTCGTCAAATTTGTTATTGTTATATTTTGTGACTTTAGGCGTGTCACTTAAAATACTTCCATGTGGCAACAGTGAGACGCGTGCCACGGGTTGGCTACCCCTACCTTAGATCATCAGGCTATTTAAGAGGGCCCGTTCCAATAGAAGAATTTTAAGAGTTGTATTTGGCATTGTAAATTTAAAGGATGGTTCAAAATAATGGCTGTAACAAAAGGTAGGGTCTTTGGACGTAATTTGAAGTTGAAAATGTCATCAAAAACATGCCCAGTTCGACATCAAGCTAGAACGTGTCAAAGTTTTGTTAACATGTATCCATTTCCTCCCCGGCCTTGGTGGTGATATCGCCTAAACTATGTGGGTGCCTGTGTCCATAGTGCAGAACGAATGAGCCAGTTGACTGAATACTAGCTTGCAACATCGCTGCACCAGACGTGGATGACAAATTACATGCTCACCCCGAACCTCTAACATCATTCCGATGAACTTCTGCTCTGAGGAGACGGGGAGGTTTGTGAGTGACTTAGATTCATCATCGATAGGGCTTATTGTCTGAAATTCAATATCGTGAGGGACTATTGACTGAAATTTCAACATCGTGAGAACATAATGACTTCAACATCATGAGAGCCTGTTGATTGTAGTTCAACATCACAAATATATATTGAAAGAAATTCAACACAATGAGAATTGATTACTTAAATTCTACATAACAATTCTTTATTGACTGAAATTCAACATTGAGAGGATCCACTAACTTAAATTCAACATAACGAGAACCTATTGATGAAATTAAACATCGCAAGGATCTATTGACTGAAATTTAACATGGCGAAGGGCATGGGTGGCATACTAGATGGTCTTTGGGAGCCTAGATTCTAAAGGAAAATATTAGAAAGCGCTATCTCTATATATTTTCGCAAACAGAAAAGGGGTGCGCTATGCATAATGTGACTACTGAGAAACATTCATATTTCTTGTACGAGTTGACAAAGCTTCTTAGAGTTTATGTTAGGCCACGCGCACGCACTGCATATTTATTTAATTTCTATGTCTATAATGTAAACATAAATATTAGTGGGTAACATGTTGGGTAGGTCATAAGAGTCGCACTTTAGCTACCCCTTAGAAGAAGGTAAAAGAAAAGATATACAGCGTAGCCACCTTTCTGATTTTTAAGTACACAATTGTGTTTAAGGTTCTCAATGCTATTTCACCTGGGAACGGACTTATTAAAACATCCAAATTTCCAGTACCACAGACAATTGTGCATCAAGCTAAGACTAAGTAACTGTGACCTGACTAGGATTCGAACTGTCAAAACTACCAAAACTGATTAGTCAACACGTTGAAATATTGTGTTTTAGAGGTCTTGACTATAGCAGATAGCCAATGACGAATTAAAATTGATTTCAAACAATTATAGATATTACTTATTAATAGGATAAATAAATAATCTATACGCCTTGATGGATGTGAAGTTTAGAAAATCATATACACATTTGAAAATTGTAATTAAATAATTTATAAAAAATAAATGTTTTAACATTAACTCTGGATTTTGAAAAAAAAAATCAAACCGGTTAAAAAATGTCTTCAGCCTTTATTCGTGAACCAAAACGTAGTAAATATATCAAGTGACTTTTTACTACCTTTTATTTAAAAAAAAAGTCAAATAACTTAAAATTTATTAGAAAAATGTTAATACATTATGTATGAGCTGACAATAGTAAAATTCAGTTAGAAAAGCACTTTGATAAAATGTAAACATATTTTATTTGTGTCGTCCACATTGATATTTTTTTTTGCATAGGTAATCTACGGAATACCATTTACTTTTATATTAATAGCAAAGCGTATTTTCACATTTTGTCTTCTAGTTCCATATTAAACTTATAATTAATATGTTTTTAACTATTTTTAGTGTTTAAAGAAAAATTAATAACATTTAATGTCCTGTATGAGCACTTAAAAGAGATGTGGAACAAATGAGGGCAATATGGAAGAGGGAGTGAAAAATGGAATAATACCCATTTTGTATAAAAATTAATTATATTTACTAAAACTAACAAATTTTTCATAAGAAAGTGTAGAAAAAAAATGCAAATACTATGTGTAAAAGACAATAAAATAGTAATAATAACTAATCATTGAAATAATACATTATAGTAAATAATAACTTTTTTAATAATATAAGGAATTTACTCGTATGGAACAGCTAATTAGATAATTGGTACAACTTCTTTGGTCAAATTGAACCATATAAATCAAGAAACATAACATTAAGATAATTAATTCAGAGATAAACTATTATATCAAGAAATTAAATCAAATAAAACAGGTGCAATAACATTTCTAAAACATCCCTATTGAGAATGTTAAGTAATAAAGTTCCAAAATTAAATAACATAAAATAAGTAAAAATTCTTCCAAAACAAACAAATACTTTAAGTAGCTCAATACTAAAGTCAAATTGAGTAAAACCAATGCCAGTTTATGGTTTAACCATCAATGTTTATCCAATTAAGTAATACCTAACTATGCCAAATTACAATTCAAAAGCAATTATAACAGGTTAAATAAAATCACGAAATCTTTTCAACTAACTATAATTAAACATGAAATGGTGTTCTTACATAAGAAAAGACAACATTTAAACTACCAAGATTACTTACTACATCTATAACTTTCTAACTCTTTACATCCATACTATTGGAACCACTTATCCATTCATACTGATGAAATAATAGTTAATACCTTCAAACATAAACATATTACACTTGAACACAAACTTAATAATCTCATTAAATTGCAGGAACCTATCAAATACACAACTTGCAAACAAGTCCACAAATTTTACCCTAGAACCTTAAATCCCACCAAAACACAGTTTAATACTAAAGAAGAACAGATATTTAACCAAGGCTGCAAGTTTAACTTTCATTCAGAATCTCTCACCAACAAAAAACGTTCCCTTATATTTGACAGTGCGAATGCCAACCAGCATATTGATCATGATTACAAAGAACAGACACGACACATTATATCTAACCACCTTCAAAAAATCATCAAAAAGAATCAAACAATATCAGCCATACTGATGAACTCTCTTATGTTAAAAAACTTAAAAAGAAGTTTCAACCAAATAAAATCAGGATTGTCAAGGCAGATAAAGATAACACTATAAACTTAATAGATCAGGATGAATACATCTCTAAAACATTAGATTTAATACACAACAACCATATTATTTAACCCAAAACTGAACCCACCGTTAACTCTCAAAATACTATCATAAGCAAATTAAAACAAATACCTTTAATAATTGATCCTAAAGAAAACTACAAACTTCTCAACATGAATCCCAAAGCCCCTGTTATCACATCAATACCCAAAATTCACAATCCAAATATTTCAATAAGACCTTTAGTAAGCTACCCAAATGCAGCAGCTTATAAAATAGCAAAAAAACATCATGTATTAAAAAATAATCTTCAACTCCCATACTCCTACAATGTTAAAAGCTCTTATGATCTCACCAACAAACTACAAAACAAAACTCTTGAGCTCCAAATACAAATTCATGTCACGAGAAGTTTCAAACCTTTATACGAATGTCCCCATCAGTGAAACTATTAACATAATCAAATCCACACTCATAGAAAAGGATTTTTCCAAAGAGTATACTGTTCAAATCACTAACACTATCTAAGCCGTTGGAAATCAGAATTACTTCCAATTTAACAATAAATTTTATTCACAACAATATGGTATAGCCATGATCTCACCAATATCATGTGTATTATCTGAAATTTACATGCAGAACACTGACCCCAAAATCATCAACTACCTCACCAAGTAGGCCTAAATAAACATTCAATTTTATTGCAGATATGTCGATGATATATTTATCATTTATGACAATATCCTTGATCCCACCATATTTAACAATGGTGACATTCTGAACAACATTCATTTCAAATTAAAATTCACAATAGAACTTGGACAAAACAACAGCATCAATACAAAATTTATAGTAAACCAACCCATACTGATGCCATCATACCCAATGATTCCAACAATCCCACAACTCATAAATTGACAATTTTCAATATCCTAATTTATAGACTATTTCATAATTCACTCTCCAAAAAGAATGATAAAACAGAACTCAACATCATCAAAAAAATTGCCAGCACTAATGGGTATTCAATATATAATTTTTTTCAGAAACAAAAATTCCAGATGGTTAAAAGATATAACCTCACAAATATTTCAAACAACCCCAATACACATAAATGGATAAAATTTAACTATACAGGCCATGAAATCAATAAAACCATTAAGATTTTACAAAAACATAATATCAAAATAGCATTTGAAACAACAACACAATAAAAATATATATATATATATACAGCTCCAATCTCAACACCCAAAATAAATACAACAGGAGTGTAATTTACAAACTAACTTGTGAATGTAATGCTGTATATATAGAAGAGACTGGTTGGCTATTTCTAAACGTTATGATGAGCATTTTAGTAACTTTAAATACAATAGAACCAAATTTAAATTTGCTGAACACCTAAAAACCTCAGGTAATCCACCAACACCCATCAAGTAATGCATGAAAATACGTAACGTGAAAGATAAACCGTTAAAAAAAAGCGCACAAAAAACGCCAAACCAATATAGTAAACATAGTTCAAAATAAAGCTAAATAAAAGCAATATACAATTATACAAGCCCCAAACAATGTTTGATGTTGATTTTATACTGTTAAGTGTTTCTTACACGTGTAAGTTCTATGATTAATAACCTAGTCAACTTAAGGCGGGGTGCTAGTGAGCGCGAGTTTAGTGCATTAATTTTGCAGTTTTTATAGCACAAACATCTTTTGGCCAAAATAAATCAAATATTTCTTCTATAGAAACATAGAGTTTTGTTTTCTGCACATGCTAATCTCAACAGTTGTTGAATATCTGTCATGAGCATGTCGGCATTTGGTGACAAACTTTTTAAATAAAGAGAAAAGTTTGTCACCAAATGCCGCCATGCTCATGACAGATATTCAACAACTGTTGAGATTAGCATGTGCAGAAAACAAAACTCTATGTTTCTATAGAAGAAATATTTGATTTATTTTGGCCAAAAGATGTTTGTGCTATAAAAACTGCAAAAATACTGCCCTAAACTCACGCTCACTAGCACTCCACCTTAACCTAGTAACCTTCCTATCAATCATTTTTACTGTCATTGGTTAAATATCTTAAAAATTACAGAACATGTCTTTCTTATCAACATATTTTCAAACTATTTAATAATATAATTAATCATGCAACTAATAAGTTCATTATTGTTGGCATACTAATGCACCTTTTATTTTTTGTTAAGTCATAACCTTCCTTAACCTAGAATCTATCTTAATTATTAAAAAAAGTTGTTAGTCCTTAAATTATAATATTAATAACTCTAATCTAGTCAATTTGCTAGTTTACACTTTTAATTGCTTATAAGTTAATCCTTTAAATTGCTACTACTTTGTAGTGTTTTGCACCGATTTACATCTTTACTTATTTTATGCTATTTAATTTTTGAACTTTATTAATTAACAATCTTAATGGTGATTTTTTAGAAATGTTATTGTATCTGTTTTATTTAACTCAATTTCTTGAAATAATAGTCTCTCTTTGAATTAATTATCTTCATGTTATGTTTCTTAATTTATATTTTTCAAATATATTAAGAGAACAATGTAACATTTTACAATATTTTAGTAATGACTTATTTATTAATTTTTAAAATCTAGTTATATGCATTTTTATTGTAGTAAGGAGAAATATGAATTTATAAAATGTTTAAGCTTACGTTGACAAAAGAAATCACTTACCAAATACTTGAAAAATGTGCGGGCATTATGGAATAGTAGTATTCTTTATTGCCCAACTCGGCATTTTGGAAAACAATATATTTTGTTAGTTTATAATTGCAGTAAAATATTGTTTTAGCTCAGAAATAAGCATGGATGGTTAATGATTAATTCTGAAAATTGAGAAATGACATCTGGGGACGAGAATAAAACCCGGGACCTTTGGCTTAGTACATCAATGCTCTAACCACTGAGCTATCCAGGAATTGTCCCGTTCCCAGGGTCATTCTTCCCTCATATTTTAAGGCAGAGTCTATGATGGACGTGCGGAAATCGTCGGCTACAAATATGATTTTATTAGATCACGATATCAGCCACCTTCGACTCGGTAGTTGGCTTAATGCTGCCACTTGTACAATTATTATAATTGTATTAAAATTGTATTGTATTAAAATATGAGTGAAGAATGACCCTTGGGACAGGAAAATTCCTGGATAGCTAGTTGATTAGAACATTGACGTATTAAGCCAAAGGTGCCAGGTTCGATTTCCGTTTACAGGTGTCATTTCTCAATTTTCAGAATATAATATCTAGATGGAGCAATCCTCTCTAAAATTATAAATAATAGCTTTGGCTATTTGATTTCTAATGATTAACGTTGATTAGAATTAATAAGAACAGTAGGCTAAAGAAATAGAGCATGATAAACACTAGCCTACAAAAGTTTTTGTGGCAGCCAAAACAAATAATCGTCTCTCACGAAACAATCAGTTGATCTGTCGAAGTGAGGGCTTCACTAAATATTTAAAATTGATTTATGTAATAGTTGAAATCGTTAACTATATATTGTAACACTTAACATATGAGAAACAATGGTACTCCGTATTGCCCGACTATTCCATAATACCCGCATCCCTCTTAGTCATGAAATTTATTTTTAAACATGTTTTCTAAAAAAAAAAACATGCATTCCTATTGAAATCATATTGTAAGTTTGTGGTTATGAATATTCTTATTGAATCACTCTGTATAAAGGTCTATTTTGATAATTTTGTTTTGAAAACTTACACATTTTTTTTATAATTATTAAATTAAAGTGTTTTTGCTAAATACCTACTATGATGTATTCACAGAACGAAATTAGTTCCTTTCCTTTGGTATTAATTTTGTTAATTTTTCTACCATTTAAACAAATAAATTACATTTTAGTAATTTTTTACTTTGTATACTATAGGTTAGTTGAGTCATAGATAATTGCACCATTCCAAACGCAACCAGTCCGTACGTATTTAATTATTTCTAATGTCAGAGTATTTGCGAAATTCATTAAGTGCTGTAGCTATTTCAAAACCTGCTCAGTGCTTTTTTTTCCCTTGTTTGTACATGTTAAGTACATTAAAAACCGAGGATAAACACAAAAAACAACATGATAATCATTAAAATTATCTCTTGTTTCATTCAGCACCCCATCGTTTTATTTTGTTTACGTTCAAGGAAAGGGTTTCCTTTGTTCTTGTCTGTATGTAATTACAGGTGTCACGAAGGTTACGAAATCGCCAAAAGGTGCAGCTCTCTTCAAGACAAACTTTCTTTGTTTCTTCTATTTTTATATTTACTTTTTTTATGTGTGTGACTTTTTATTCTGACCGAACAGGTTTTGACCTACTACTCTTGGAATGCTTTCTTCCACTTTGACCTACTTATTTCAAGAGAGCACGTAAAAGGTACGTCAGACGCAGGTAGTCGGGAACAAGCATAGAGATTCATTCTAACTATCTAGGTCAGGGTATCAACGACATAATTTATAGTAAAAAAAAAAGTTGTTAGTGTTATCAGTTAGTCGTATATATATATCTCTGATACATTGTCTCAGCCCCATCAAATAGGGCATCAAATTCCCCTACTGCATTTTCACGAAGGGGTTCTAAATGGGCCAGTAGGTTAACACTATTTTAGGAACATTTACTTAAATCAATATTTTAGGACCTGCTTCGGTTGACGCGTGGTCTAACGCGCTACTCTCATGTTGGAATAGACTGTCAAAGACGGGGAGTTTGGGGTTTATCCTGGTTGGCTATACTGAAGGTGGTATTTCCTAAAATGTTTTCCACTCTCTCTCCATGCAAATGGGGTGAATTTCCTCTAAAATAAGCCTTCCTAATCCTTAAACAATTAGTGTAATTAATATATAATCCTATAACTCAAACGGGTAGTAAGATGTGGCTCTTAAAAAAAACAGTTGGGGGTGGGGAGGTGTTAATTCCGTAAACCTCCCATCCTTAAATATGGTCTTGAGTAAAATAATATCAATGTGGACTACAAAATAATGTTAGTTTTTTTCTCAACATACTCCATGCAGTGTTCTTACTATATTTTAAAAAATAAGATAGTCTGACACCTTATCTAAGTCAATAACGTGTTTATCCACTGATCTAAAGGTCCCGGTTTAGATTTCCAGCAAGGCCGAAATATATATTAGTGATGAAATGTAATTTCCCCTTTCACAATAATGAATTAATGACCGGTTGCAGGATGTTTGTTTCTAATCTAGATTTAAGTTAGTTTATAATTCAAGTGCTGATATAATCAGTCGGTTCAGAAAGTAAACGTTAAATACTTCATACAAATGAGAATGGTTAGAGAGGAATGTATAAACCATTACTAACGCACCCAGTCAACCATAGTTAAGTATGTATTTATTTCACAAATATGGACATTAGAATCAAGCAAAAAAAAAAAAATCTTACTACAATCATGGTGTCATTATTTATAAATAAATAATTTTTTTGAAATAATGTTTACTAAAGTTTTATTAAGGGTAATAATAATATATCTTATAGTAGGAAATTAGTTATTAAAAATAATACAATAATTATAAAAACATAACCAGTCTAGTAAATTGTGAATAAAAGCCGGCTGTAGCTCCTCTATTTTTTTCTAAATAAAATTATAGTAAGAGGTTACTTTGATGGTGGCTCAGTCCAACCTTCATGGCAAGGGCCGTTTAGAAAAAAAGAAAAAAAATTGCTGTCAACATTGATAATACTTTACTTTCAATTCTATTGGGGTTATTTTATAGTTATTGATTATATCTCTCAAAAGTGATAGCTGTAGATCACATGATATTTCTAGTTGTGAAATAAGATCTTTTATATGAAAACTGGAGTGTAGATACAGCCCCTGTCAAGTCTTAAGGCTAGCAAGAAGAATGGTTTATTTTTTTCTGAAAGGTGGAAATAGCAATCCAGTATCTTTATAGGTCGCTAGATGTTAAAGAAAAAAAAAATCCAACCGAACATAGCAAACTTTTTTCGTAGTTCCTTAGAAAGTAATCACCTAACTTTACATGGCGGCAGTGATGTTTGTGTCGTCGTGGTGCGATTGTATCTGGTCGCCGAAATGGAATGTTTGTGGGTGACCTACATCTATAAAAAAAATATTTAAAAAGCAATTAAGTTTTGAATTCAGGTCAAAAAAATTGTGTGCCTCTGGGCTATCCGTATAATGACACTAGGGGGATAGAGATGAAGAAGGTATCAGGCAGAAGAAATGTACTATTACTTGTGTTGAAGGAGGGTGGGAAACCATTTTAAAAAAACTCGGGACACTCGGTCCATCATAGGTAAACCAGACTCGAAGAGATTGATACCCTTTTCCGCGCCCTCAAACACAGAAACCCACCTCACGACTTTGCTTTATCATATAATAAACAAATCTAATTTCTCAAATGATGTATTTCGAGCCCTGTTTGAAATCGTATCCAGCACATGTGGACCAGTAATCAGAGCTTTTAAAAGTGATTTTATTTAATCTCCAACAAATAAGTTAAACATCTTTAGAGAAAGCCTAAATTAATGTTATGTTTTATTTAGTTTTATTAATAACTTTTTTTATGTTACGATACATTTTAAATTTTACAGTGTTAAAGGTTTAACTTATGACCAAATATGACTTTAAACGGGATCTCTAAATCAGTTGAAGTTTATTTAAAATTCGAAGCAATTTAGGCTTAAAAATATTTTTATAAGTTTATATATTAAATTATATTATAAGTATTATTATTTGACTATTTAAATGTATGTTCAATATATTAGCTTAAAATGTTGAAAATATACATAACTATAGATTCACTTATTATATTTATTAATTAATAATATATATATATTAATTTTCAAGTATGGTTTCTCAAAGCTGTAATGTTGCAAAATATGGGACGAGCCTGCCAATAAGGAAACCATTTCACCCACGCAGTTATATAACATCCGAGGTGCACCTCGCAAAATTGTTTTGAATAACAACCACTTTCATTGGTTGTGAGAATATAAGGCTCATAAGAGTCGACGAGTGATCTGCCGTGGTCGGTGAATAGTACCAATCATCCCACTTGGAGCGGTACCGGTCCAGTAGCTCTGAAATCCAGTCCGGATGACGCACGAATAAGCTGTTGGTACATTCAGTTACAATTATATTTGAATTATGTCGTTTTTATGTTCCGTACTTTGAGTAAACTACAGTTAAATTTTTATAGAAAGGTTCTTTTTTTGACAACTAGAAGAGCTACTAGAATACTTTGAAAGTGTTTATACGTCAAGTCGTGCGATACGCAGTTGTCACTGTTGATAAGTGTATCAATAAATATACACAAATATCTATAACACCATACATATAAAAATTTTTATAATTTTTAACTGCAAAATAATATCAACCCTGTTTGTATTTTCTTAAAGTCCCTTTATATGAAAATTGGACTGAGCCCCTCTGGACTGTCTACATTCCACACATATACACTAATATGGTAAGGATTAGGAATATTGATTGTATAAGGAATGTATACACGCATTTTTTACGGAATGAGGGTGTGAAACTATTTAAGAATAAACACTTTTCCACACTCAACCAGGATTCAAACCCTCTTCATTGCCTGCAAACAAGACCATAACTGCATTTTTTCACAAAGTAAACATATATTATGTAAATGTATGAACGAACAGGGTTTTCAGATGAAATAACTTATTTAAATATTTAAAAAGATATATTAGATCTCCTGTACTCTCATAGTCCTGCATAAGCCAGCACATAGGTTACAAATGTTACGTTTGATAAGTTGTTGTGAATTGTGGAAGCGTTAATACTAATTTGATGGAACATTTTCAGTATTGGTTTATCTACATTTATTTTTATGTGCTCCTATTATTTCGATCTAACTACAAATTGATTCAGTGAGATGAATGCTAAGAAGTAAAAAGTTATTTTTGTTAAGTTCAGTTAATAGAAAAATATATATGTCCATATACTTTCTATTAAACGTATTGTAAAAAAACAAACATTAGTATCCTAAGATCCACACTGGTGATCAAATGGTATAAATCATATATAGCAATAAACTGGATTTCTGATGAAAATAAGGTATTGGCTCGAATCGTCACCAGATGGATGGGAAGGGATTTTTTCATCCCTTTTTCACGTCAATGCAGGATTTTTTTTTTTCTAATCTAAACTCCTAATTTAATTTAAATCTCGATTAACGCGTTTTTCCAAAAGTTGAAAGCAAAATCTTCTTGAGTGGCGTAGAAATTCATTTAAGATATCCCTACCTCAGTAGACTCGACCAGGATTCGAACCCCGATCTCTCAGTCTTCAGCAGGCCAGACTAACACCTCAGATTGTCCACTGAAGCGAATGCAGAACTTTTTGATACGACTAGATAGCCTGAAACTGACTATACATAAACACAAACAAAAATTGGCGACTGCGAAAAGAGAAAGGTTTTTTTTCGGCGCCAAATTAACGACCTTCGCGTTGTGTTGTTCTGGGTCACTTGTCAAACGAAGAATAATATATAGTGTGGTTATAATCAAAGCTCTGACTACTGGTCTACATGTGCTGGGTACGAATTCAAACAGGACTCGAAATACATCATTTGAGAAATTATATTTAATTATAAATCAATGTCCTAAGGGTGTGTTTTTATGTTTGTTTTTAGAATTAATAAAAAAATCTAATTGTCATTTATTTCAAGTGTTTAACGCGCGCTTTTCCAAACAGACTGATTATATCAGCATACGAGAATTTCAATGAGCGAGAGTGAAAGGGCCCACCAACTTTGGCAGGAAAAGTATTTTCACATAGTTTCCAGGGTTATTTTACATGCCACAATCAACATAGGACCGATGGCTCTACTTCCCCTCCGAAGGAAGTTGTGCTACGGATTTTTAACCGCTTAAGAAAAAATCTGTCGCCGCCGAATGGGTTTGAGCCCACGAACATTGGTACTTGAGGCGAGCACTTTAACCCCAACACCCTCTGAGGTCGACAATTAATATTTCGACATACTTTATTAAATTTCCAGGACCGGTTTAGCGGTATTTTAGATACACAATTACTCTCAAATCAGAAATCGCGCCAAAATGTGATTTTCTGTACTTCTCATTCTACAACAGTGAAACTGGGATTAGTTTTTTATTTCTTTATTTTAAAATACTTTTTAATATTCTGCTGAAAATATTTTCAAACGATTAAACTGGTCTCAATTCCTCTGTTTATTTAAAATATAAAATAAAATCTCTACCGGGATGCAGAGTCTGGTTTGAGCAGTCTTACATAACATAGGTTTACACAGTTATTGGCAGGAAGAATTAGGTCATCTAACGGAGCTTTTAGCGGACTGGAATGATAAATACAGCCTTTTTAGCGAATGGTACATTTGAACGGTAGAAATAAAGTATGAATTTACTAGTTCGGTCACCTGTGTGTATATACAACATTTAGCTACCCTGGCGTCACAGAGAGTTGCCCATAGTACAACATAGGAACTTGTCTATACGTTGTACCCGTAATGAGATGATGTGATGATAGTTATTATGAAGTTGTGGAGCCAGGAAGGATCTTAATTCTAACTTAAGCCTAATCAACCAAACCCAAAATTACCCATAGTTCCAGCCGGGAATCGAACCCGAAACCCCTCGTTTCGTAGACAGGTGTACTGACAAATATACCAAGTGGTTGGTTTGTACTATATTAACATGATACCACTAACTCCTAACGCCACACCAAAGAGCCCAAAGTTACAGTCAACATTTCTTGGAATAAGAAAATAAAACACACTATTTTTTTGTGGTCAACATTGATAACATTTTTACTCTACTATTAGTGTTATTTAATAGGTATTAATAATATGTACAAAAAGTGAGAGATGACGATCATAGAAATACGCGAAAGTATGTCTAGTTATTATTAGCACCGCGTCTTACTACCCGTTCGGGTTATACGCACTTACGCTAATGTGTAATGGCAGGGTGATTGTGAGATGAAATGAAGGACCTACAGTTTAACGTGGAATCCGAACCACGGTGGTGGCCTGGCATTCCCCNGTAACTTTTTTTTCTAAGACACACTTCGGTGGTCGCATGATCTAAGGTGTCCCTCTTGCAAAAGACCAAACTGCAGATTGTGGAGAGATTGGGGTTCAAAGACCGGTCGGGTATTTTTCTAAATGGTTTTACACACTTTCTTTATGCAAATATCGGTACATTTCCTCTAAATTCAACCCATCTCACCTTTAAAACTTTAACGTAAATAGTAAGTTTAAATCACCAGCCTTGATGGCCGCATGGTCTAAGGCGTCACTCTCATTCAAGAATAGAATGCCGATGATGGGGAGAGGGTGATTCAAATTCCAGTCTGGTGTAATGAGGGTGGTGTTTCCAAAATGGTTTACCCACTTTCCTTCACGCAAATGCATGTACAATTCATAAATTCAACCTTCCTCATCCCTAACTCAGCGTTATTAGGACATACGCGTGTAACCTGAAGAGGTAGTAGGACCTGGTGACCCACTTCGGTGGTATATTTGGCTAACGCGCTAGTTTCATGTTGAGCTAGACTGCAAAAGATGGGGAGATCGAGGCTCGAATCTCGATGGGGTGAACTGGGAGTGGTTTTTCCTAATAGGTTTTCCAATCTCCCTCCGCGCAAATGCGGGCTCACTTCCTCTAAATTCAACCTTCACAATTCCTAACCCACTAGCGTAATTAGTACTTAAGTGTATAACCCGAACGGGTAGTAGTACGTGGTGCTAAATGTAATAACCTTTTCTATCTGTCAACGAGAGTTTGTACTTTAGATGAGCTTGACTTTTAGTGCACTTACCCCGGCTACTATACAGGGGCCAGGTCTCCACCGTGGTTCGGATTCCACGTTAAACTGTAGGTCCTCCATTTCATCTCACAATCACCCTACCATTACACATTAGCGTAAAGTGCGTATAACCCGAACGGGTAGTAAGACGCGGTGCTAATAATAATAATACTATACAGGGGGATCTCCCTTTTCCGCGTCACCAGTATACTCTGGTGACTCGCGGTGAAAGGAGAATACGACTGGTCCGTATTTAAAACCACTCTCAAACAATCTCAGCCAATATAAAGTAGAAATGCACTTTATGCAGGCAGAGAAAACGGATCGTCACATACCAGATCTTTAGAATGAGAAAGAGATAGATAACGAGTTACCCAGTAGTAAGAGAAAGAGATGCGGGTCTTTTAAAAGAAAGGAGAAGAAATGCCTCAAGGTGGCCGGATCCTTACATACTTCCGGTCGCTTGTTGTGGTACGCCTTCCGACGGTTCCGCCAATCGGAGCGTTACTCACGTAATATTTACCTTCTGAAATAATCACATGTCTCGCACCAAAACATGTTTACTAACACAACGAAGGTTTATTTTTTAATTAAATTTTAAAAATCGGTCAACTTTTAAAGGTAAACAAAAGTCCAGTTTTCAACCATGGTATATAATATAGATCGCTTAGGGTTTGTGATACAAACAATGGCGAAAAACATTATGAAACTTCAGTTTGCGATCAAAATAAATTTTTATTTTTATTTTTTACGTGCTCCAAGCTATTTTTTTCCCTTCAATCTCTCATCACCCATATGAATAATACATGCATGTTTATTAATAATTATTTTTAGCACCACCTCCCTTTCTGGTTATGAGCTTGTGTATTAATTACGCTAATTGTTTTAGGGATTTGAAAGTTTATATTTAGAGGAAGTGGAGAGCGAAAGAGAGTGGAAAACTAATTTGGAAAAACCACCCTCAGAACACCCTAATGACTTTGTTTGAACCTCGATCTCCCTATCATCTGCTGCGAGAGTAGCGCTTTAAACCATGCGGCCACCGAAGAGGGTATTCATTAATTATGCATATTTACTTGCTATAGGGATATTAAAATTAAGAGGTTTTTTTGGGGGTGTGTGGGGGGAACGAGTAAATCAACCCATTTACGTAGTTTGTTATTTACGTAATTTCTTTTCTAATTTGGCTTTTTAGGGGAACTTTTAGTGTATAAAACGGTAAACCTTTAGAATATTTATTCGTAAGGCTGAATTTATAACATTTAGCCATGAATTCGACACTTATTCATTATAGTTTTACTTCTTGAATTTTAAGATCTCATTAACACCGTTTAAAATCTTATGGGGAGGGAATTTATAACCCACTTGCCACCCCCTGCACCCTTACCCAAGAGTGTGCTACTGGATAAAACCACCTTTGCCCTCGCGCTCATTAGGAGCAGGTCGAAAATTGTTTTTCACATGTTTAGAAAGTAAGTTTGATCCAAACGGCCCTGAATCCGTAATGTCTCGTCTACACGGGGCGAGTTGGCTTTGCAAGTTGATAGAGCCAGTAACTGCTACTTGCTTCGTGTAAACAGGTCAGCCGAGCTACTGACCGTGCGAGTAAGGAGATGGCCAGACTGGGCGAGCGAGCAACTAAAATATAAAATAGAACACATTGACTGTAATGAGAGGTGGCCAGACTGGAGCGAGCGAGCAAGCAAGCGCTTGAAGATAGAACTAATTCTATTTTTCAGCCGCGTGCGCTCGAGCCGGAACAGTCTGGTTTACAGGCGTTAGGCAGTATTATTGTATGTTGGTTCATTGCGTGCTAGGAAAACTTCTCATTTTGATATTTTTATTACTATCGATAGGTTTTGCACAATTGCTACTAACGGCTTGATTTTATTGGTAAGATCATAAACCATATATGTATCTATACTTATAAAATAACATGTCCTGACTGACTGACTGACTGATTCATCATCGTCGAGCGCAAACTATCAAGGCTACAAGCATGAAATTCGGACTGTATATTCATTTTGTTATGTAGGCACCCACTAAGAAAGGATTTTAGAAAATTCCACCCCAAAGGGGTCAAAATAGGGGATGATAATATGTATGAAAATATGTATGAAAGTCCGTCATTTTGAAAGTTACATAAACAAAATTTTGTATTTCGGTTATTGACGTAAAACAAATAAATACGTGTTTCAGGAATTTTGGAAATTTTATTTAATAAGGGATGAAAAAGGGGGTGAAAGTTTGTATCGGACTTGCATTATTTTTGATCTGAGGTCAAGTTATGGTCATCAACGTAACGTAATATTTTAAATTAATCTGTAAATACATATGTATATTTTCGTATTTGTACACAATCAACCTCCACGCGAGCAAAGCCGCGGGCAACATCTATCTAGTTATGTATATAAATGATATATATGTAAAACTGATATGTTAAAATACTATCACAGTAGGCCTTTACAAATAAGAATCACCACTAGCGTGGAGAGAGGATGAGAAAACCACAACAACAAATCATTTGTCAAAAACCACCCTCAGTTCACTGAGCCAAGATTCGTAGCCTCTTCGTCAACAACTATCGATAGCTATCTGTTAATCACGTGCTCGCTCGCTTGTCAGTCTGGCCGAACCCTAAGTCAGTAGCTGGCCTAGCCAACCACTTCAAATATTTTTGTTTTACTGTCCACTGGCCTTCCCCCACTCCGCAGATAAGCCAGCCACTGGCGTCATGTGAACGCACAGGTCAGTCAGTAGCTGACCAGACAGACACCTGATAATATTGCACATGGTTGTTGTCGGAGTCTTTTTTTATTTAATTGGTCTATTCCTCGCCTTCTTATTTATATCTGATAATTCATCATACAATATTAAAGAAAATAATCTTATTACCTTATGAATATGAACTATAAGCTCTTCAGACATTTCAAAGCATGATCCAGAGGCGGATTTAAAATGTTTGCGCCCCTAGGCAAAATTATAATATGCGCCCCCTTTTACTTCTCCCCAGTTTCGAAGGAAAGAGGTGGGGGGAGGCGGATGTTAATATTCGAGAAAAGATGTATACGAAAGATAATCGGGCATGCACATGCCCTACGGTAACTTGAGTTAACATTACAAAGAAGGGGAGACTGACGTCAGTTACAAACCGATTGCGAAGTACAGTTATTTAAAAATAAATATTGTTCTGAATTTAGGTTGAATTTTCTTGATAATGCTAATCAATCATTTCTAAACGTAATTATTAAACACTAAATATTATAAAAAAATTAAAATGTCATCCAAAATGTGCCGCCCTCTAAAGCCGCCACTCCCAGGTCCTGACCTAGTGGGCCTATAGTGTAAATCCGCTTCTGATGATCACCGTATAGCAGAGCCCAATAACTGTCCACCCAGTTAGAAGGCCAGCTACTGTCTTACTGACTGGCCAGTAGCTCGCAACGTGTAAACCATGCTTTGTAAGAGCTCTCCCAATCACACAATACATTAAGCGTCTTATAAACCCTAATCATTATTATTATTAGCACCGCGTCTTACTACCCGTTCGGGTTATACGCACTTACGCTAATGTGTAATGGTAGGGTGATTGTGAGATGAAATGGAGGACCTACAGTTTAACGTGGAATCCGAACCACGGTGGAGGCCTGGCATTCCCCACATTCACAAGATGTCTTGTCAGAGGTGAAGGAAGGGTTTGGTAATCAGATAAATCTGTGCCGGGACCGAGGATTGAACCCCGGCCGCCAGCACAGAAGTCTGACACCTTACCCCTAGACCACCAGGTCACCATTTTTATTATTATTATTATTATTATTATTATTATTATTATTAGCACCGCGTCTTACTACCCGTTCGGGTTATACGCACTTACGCTAATGTGTAATGGTAGGGTGATTGTGAGATGAAATGGAGGACCTACAGTTTAACGTGGAATCCGAACCACGGTGGAGGCCTGGCATTCCCCACATTCACAAGATGTCTTGTCAGAGGTGTAGGAAGGGTTTGGCAATCAGATAAAACGATGCCGGGACCGAGGATTGAACCCCGGCCGTCAGCATAGAAGTCTGACACCTTACCCCTAGACCACCAGGTCACCCTATAAACCCCAATCAGAAAGACACATGTCAACGTTATTTTAATTATTTCTTACTTCATTTCTGGAAATCAAATGAAAATTCTTTTCTGTATGTTGTGCTTAATCCTAGCTTCAGTGGCTGCATGGTCTAAGGCGTCACTCTCACAATAGACTGGACTTCTGATGACAGGTATATTGGGGTTTGAATCCTGGTCAGGCGTATTGAGGTTGGATTATTCCAAAATGGGATGGGTCCAAATCTTAATCCTCCACATGGCCTCAAAGTTATAATTTGTAAAATGTGTTTTTTTCCTTCCACATCAATGAATGAACCACAAAAAGTGGTGTTATGTTAGTTCCAGAATAAAACTTAGTTTGTAAGCTATGTGCTGCGATTATTGACCGAGCAAAACGAAGTTCTGCTTTAACATATCATTTGGCATTTTGCATGTATCTCTGGATATTTGTTAAGTGATAAATGTAAAATGTTTAGACCAATTTAAACAAAAATTTTCAAAGGCATTCTATGAATCTAGGCTGAACAACTTATTTACTTATTTTTTTCAATCAATATATACATTTCTCAATGACGGACGTTTAAAGTATTCTTAGTTTAGTATTTCATCTCAATTGATTTGAATATATTATTATTCCAGGCAACCGATAGCGTACCTATGGCGTTTTTTTTAAATTTTGATGTAATATAAGAGACTGAAGTCTTAAGCTACTCGAACCATGTTTATCCTCTTTGAACATAATGCAATATTTACTTATTATTTATTTGTTCTCTGTGTACCATGATCACAAAGTTATTTAAGTTAAAAATAACACCTGGATGAGGTAAATGAACCCGGCACCTATGGCTTGGTTTGCAAATGCTCTAGCTACTGATATATATTGAGGAGTCACCCCGTGCCTAGGACACAGACAAGGTATACACCAGATCCACAGCCTCCAGATTAAAATGGCTTCGCTCCGTGGGAAAGCTTGAGTTCTTCAACATGAGGATCGCTAGGTGCATTCAAGGGGTATTTAAAAAATCTCATTTTAAAAATTGTTTCACTAGAGATAGGACACAAATATCCATCTCGAGTCAATCGGCCGGTAACCACAAAGCTAGATTCAGGTAGCAACCCACCCCCTCTTCGCATAGCCGTGTCTTACAAAGAGCTTACTCAGAATGCTCATGATGATTACAATGGTCTTTTTATGACGAACACGTTAAAAATGAATCGTTTAACAAATGCACGTTTGGAAGTGAGCATTGACACCAGCGAACCCCAGTGTTGATGGACTCAACCTGTCTCAATGAGCACAGAAAAACTTCCGTAAGGCTGAGGATCTAGTCAATCCTTATCTGTGTTCCAGGGTAATTCTTCACTCATATTTTAAGGCAGAGTCTGTGATGGACGTGTGGAAATCGTCAACTACATATGATCAATCAATTAAAATCACAAGATATCAAAAAACGCTGTCACCTTTGGCTCGAGAGTGCTTTATTCTGCTAATAGTATAGTGACAACTGTATGTATTGTGCATGCCATGTTGGATTAAATCTGCAAGCTAATATAGTTGTAGTATAATAGTTGATCCCAAGGGAAAATATCAACTTCAAATCCAAGGAGAAACTATAGGAGATATTTCAACTTGAAATCCAAACGGAATTGTCAAGGCTGTAGCAACGATAAGAACATTACATATTTCTTAACATGATCTAGTTATTATTTACAGAACAACCGGTTAGTTGGTTCACAAAGTGTGTGTTTAGAGGAGTGATCCTCACGTAAATTCTCGCACACTCAAAGAACTTTCATCTTCTGGCGGTCGTGGCACATCGGCGCCAGCCGACACTTGGAATCCACCGCATATATAAGAGGGGACCATTAATTACCATTTAATAAGCAGCCTTGCAAACTCCGTTACGCGAAGCTGCTCTATATTAATAGAGCTCGTAAACAGTTTTGTGCTGAGCAGTAAACAAGTGATCAGCGTAGGCGAGAAGGCTGCTCACCCTTGGGCGGGTGAAAATACACGGGAATGAAATATAATTATCAACGTCACGATCATTGTAACCGGATTGGCGCCATTTCACGGTAAACATAGAAAGCCGTTTATAAGCTCGTGTGCAAAATAATTTATATTTCCACTTTATTTTGATTAGTTAGTTGAATATTTTGATACCCGCCATGGTAGGCACGCGTACTAAATGTCATGACAATCTACCCTGGTTTGTCTATGACGAGGAGGCCCGGGATTGAGTCCAGACCTAATGAACTGGAGATTTTTTTTTTTTTTACAAAATGGTTTCCCACCCTTCCTCCACGCAGCTACGGATTCGTTTCCTGTATATTCTAACTTTTTCATCCCTACCACACTAGAATAAATTAATATGTATTGACGGATGGGTAATAAGTTAAGCAGAAATTGATCTTCAAATTACTAAACATTTGTACCAAATAGGCATGTTTATTATTTCATTAATAAAATTATCCCCCATCAGTGGTCACATGAACAAAGCTATCACCTGCTTTATTGGCCGAATGGTCTTGTCCTGCTTATGTCGGGGAGATTGAAATGTGAATCCCGGTCAGGTCTACTGAGGGTGTCTTTTTCCAAAATGGTTTCTCATTCTCCTTACACACAAATGTGAGTCTATTACCTCTATAAAGCTTCCTTCCTCATATATAGATCATTAAAGTAATTATCATATAGAGGTATAGCCTGTACAAATAGTAATACATGGTGATAAGAAAAGTTATCAGTTTCAACTCATCTTGTTGGTTGGCAACCAGAGGATCGGGGATTGAATCCCGGCTGGACGTAATGGTTTGTTCACACTCAAAGGTTTTCTCACTATTTCCACCAAAGTATAAGCTACCCACCTTAATCATCCCAATCTCATTAGTGTAAATATGCGATTAACAAGAATAATACCAAGATAAATAAGACGTGGATCGGGGGCGAAATAATAATTCGTAAGGTAACTATTTATTTCTATAAAATTCAATGGGAATGCCAGGCCTCCACCGTGGTTCGGTTTCCATGTTAAACTGAAGGTCCTCCATTTCATCTCACTATCATCCTACCATTACACATTAGCGTAAGTGCGTGTAACCCGAACGGGTAGTAAGACGTGGAGCTAATAATATAAAATTTAATCTTTGTTTTTTAATCGTGGTGTTAAATATAGTGATCAAAGAACTAACCCAAGATACTCTCAACTACGATCTTAAATTTAAAATTGGAAGTAATACTTTAAACCAAGTAATTCTTATTGGCTGTAAGACTTAAGGCTGTTGGTTCATACTAGCATGTATCAGGTTATAGTTGGTCTAATACTTCAATTTATCTTAAACTACAAACACAAATTGCATGATTAATAACTTAGTTAGATTTTTAAAACTTTTTTTATGACAAACATTTGTATTCTATGTTTACAAACTATTTAAATTAACAAATTCATGCAATAAACAACGTATTGTGTTTAACATGTAACAATAATAATTATTCTTACAATCAAGTATATAAAATATTATTACTATATTTAACACTGTTATCATTTATTGTCGACTTAATTTAATGGATAAAGATGATATACAGATATACAATTTAACCAAAAACGTTTAAGCCTTTTTCAAAAACCTTAAGAATTTTCAAAACACAGTCCTCAATAAACTACTCTTAATTCGATAGCTGGAATCTAGTTCATAATTCGACCTCGCAGTATGATCATAAACCATCTAAAGAGCAAGAGCACTCGCATTTGTTTAGAGAGAGGATGCTAAACCCACAATGATTTATAGGCTGTCCAAAAGGTTACTCCACTGAATGTACTAGTTATTGTAGTAATGTAATAATACAGTTACACTTACCATAGCATGCGCAACGGGGAGCGAAGGAAACGTGACGATTACCAGACACGCAGACACTTACACGTGGCACGTTTATTCCATTCCATTAAAATTCCATTCAAAGAGTATGTATTATAATATTACTACAATTAGTACATTCAGTGCAGAGTGACTTTTTGGACACCCTGTTTTACAAGTAGAAAACCACCCCCAGTGCATCCAGCTGAGAATCGAATTTGAACCTTTCTATCACCAGCAAGCTAGTGTGTAGAGTAACTAATGTCTTACCCACCTCGGTGGAGTAGTTAGCTAACGCGCTAGTCGTGTTGAGCTTGACTGTTGAGGACGGGGAGATCGAGGTTCGAATCTCGGTCGGGTGAACTGGGGGTGGTTTTTCCTAAATGGTTTCCCACTCTCCCTCCACGCAAATGCTGGTTCATTTCCTCTAATTCAACCTTCCCAATTCCTAATCCATTACCGGTAATTATTATTTAAAGCGTATAACCCGAATGGGTATTAAGACGCGGTGCTAAAAAAAACTAACGTCTTTACCCATGTGACCTCCAGTGCGTGCAGTCAAACTTGGTGGTCTTGGGGTAAAGTGCTCGCTTCAGTACCCAATGATTGTAGGTTCAAACCTAGCCGGTGTCGATGGATTTTTCTTGAGCGATGAAAATCTGTCGCACAACTTCCTTCGGAGGGGAAGGAAAGCCGTTGGTCTCATGTCAATTGTGTCATGTAAAAGAATCCTGGAACTTATGTGAAAATACCTTTCTTGGCAAAATTGGCAGGCTCTTTCGCTTTCACTCATAGAAATTCTCGTGAACTGATATAATTATTAGATTTAGAAAGTACACTTCAAATATCTCAATGTTTTTTAATAGTGCGTGTAAGAGAAGTTATTTATAAATTTCTTATCTTATTGCTGTAATTTTTCACTGCTTGGAGCAGTTTGTGTTGGAATGACTTTTACGATGATTACAATGCCATATGTATTACTTACATCATGTGAGATCAGGAGGTCAAAATTTACATAAATTACATCATATTGTATTATGTACAGGATGTCCATTAACTATTCACCTCATTATTAGCCTTATTAAATTTGTTTTGTCCAGCCTCTTGATCTTGTTGTCCGTATTCCTGGGTTACTACTCTAGAGGTCCCGGGTTCAGTTTCCGGTGGTACCTTAGTTATTTTCCCCTAAGAGGAACTGTTCCTAAGCTGGCCATGGTCTGGATAGCTGTAATTAAGTTTGGTTCAATACTTATATCACCACATATCTCATATGAGCGAAGTAACCGCCCCTAACATGGTGCTACAACCTCATAAGACGGTTATATATCCGCCATGAATGTTTAGCCGACACACCCTGTTGACATACGATAAAAATAAATCCTTATTTACGATATATCTAATTTACCGATGCATTGACTAAACTATCATATTGTTCTCAATTAAAACTTCAATTTCTTTAGTTGTGTTACTAATTAAAGTAAAACGTGTAAGCTACCTATATCCTAAACTAACGGATTTATTAAGGCTTCTGATGGAATTTACAAATTTAAGGCACCCTGTATTATAAGTAACAATTTTGTTTTATTTTATTTATTTTATCAGCAAGAAAGAGAGAGAAATAAATCAACAACGTGTGTTCAAATATTAGCGATCCTCCTTAATTGGGAAATCATGACTTCACATGTCATTAATAAGTTAACTTAACCTTCACAAGGATTTTAATAGTTTTCATGGTGTAATTGTCCGGCAGCAGTGTATATTTGAGCAAAACATGCAGCCTCATTAATTTGTTGACTATGTATATTAGTATGAACTATTATTAGTACGAACTATGAAGGTTTTTGTATGGAAGCAATCATAAAAAATATAAGTGTTGGCTTACTCAAAAATGATGTTATCTTTTTAGCACACATATTAGAGTAATCTCTTAGCATAAAGAATAATTTGTTTGCCTGCTTTAGTGGCGGCATAGTCTAAGGCGTCACTCTAGTGTTAAGCTAGATTGCCGATGACAAGAAGACCGGGGTTTAAATCCCGGACGGGTGAACTGAGGGTTTTTTTCCCCAAAAGGGTTTTACACTCCAACTCTACGCAAATGTGGGTAAACTTACTCTAAAACCAACCTTCCTCATCCATAAATAATTAGTGTATTTAATACTTATGCGTATAACCTGAACAGGTAGTGAGACATGGTAGTAAGACAGAATGTCGACT